>BGPR01031760.1:0-17857 GCA_013235015.1 Araneus ventricosus | reverse complement strand
AAATTTTCTACAACTTTGTTCCTGTTCTGAAAAATGTATTAATAAGTTAACAAAATTATTTTCTAAATACATGGAGTAAAATTTGATTTTAATATAGGTGTGCTATATTGTACACTAACCACCTTTGGCGACCAGTCGGTTCACCGAGAGTCTTGCGCTGAAATCTTTTCTGCATAGCTTACTTTCAGTTGTCCCCTCACCAAATAATTTTTAAATTTCAAATTTTCGTATATATTTCTACCCAACTATTTTGAAAGCATAGCATCACTTTTTCTGAAAGAAAACTTTTATTTGAACGCAAACCGTTCAAATAAACTGGTATTTTAAGCACTTAAAAGAGCAGCATCTGTGATTCTAGTTCTTTTCGTTTGGTCTATGTATACGGTTACCATATATCCGACAATTCGGATTCATTTTCACTTCCGCCTTAGTGTCCGGATCTTCAAACTGTCCAGATTTAAGGCAATGAATGGGGCGAGAGCGTAATTAATTCTTCAAAATTAATTATTTTAAAACGTTGAATTTTTCATATGTCTACCATGTGTATCTGCTCCAGCACAATGTATTTGTCCACTGATTGTCTATTTGGACAGATCAAATGGGGAGGCTGTCCAGTTTTGAAAGAACACCTGAATGTTTAATAATATTCCGTTTTATCCTGTCCAGAATTCTAGTAAAAAGTTAAAATAATCATTTCAATCTGAGTCTAGAGCATGGGTCGGCAACCTGCGGCTCTTTTGATGTAAACTTGCGGCTCTCCAGTTCCATACGAAAAAATTAATAATTTATTATCAAAACCCTTAAAAAATAAGAAAATATATTTTTAAGTACCTAATTTCTCAATAGCTTCTATTTTCATAATCGTAAATTACAAATCGCTACGCTTAACATGACCGTAATGAGATAAATTTGAACTATTGTTTTATTCTTAGAGATGAGACTTCGTGACAGCCAATTGCATTCCATTTCCGTCTCGCCCATGGCTCTTGCGCCACAAAACCAAACTCAAACTCCGTCTCACCCAAACAGCCACCGTCTAGAGTCTAGACGTGTTGTCAGTCAGTCATCCTCGGATAGTGCGGTCGACGTTACGTTGCATGTGTGTTAATTTAATCGCTTGCGGTTTTTGCGTGTATATTCGCTTGTTGTTTCAAGAAGAATACGATTTAGAAGCGAATTATCTTCTCAAAGGTATGTACGCGTATAATATAATAAATCAGTAACAGAATTGGATTACATATCTGAGGATCGCGTTAACGAAGTAATAATGGTAAATAAATTGTTTGTCGTTTTAGATAGCTAGGTAAAATTTAAAAAAAAACATTTTTTACCTCCGCCGCCAGCATGGCATCTGGTAAACAAAAGAGAAGAACTGAAGAAAACCGAGAATTCAATTAGGATTGGACGGAGTTGCTTGCATTCATATGCAACACAGATGGTCTTCCGACTTGTCTCATTTGCCACGAAAAACTCGCACGCAATAAGAAGCCAAATTTGGAGAGACACTTCACTACAAAACATACCCAGTTTTTTGGTAAATATCCAACCGGTGACGCACGAAAAAAAGCTGTTGAAGAGCTTCCCCCCCCCAAAAAAAAAACCATTCAAGTTCCATGATAAGTAACTGGACACATTTTTCCAATACTGTAAATCTGGTAAGCTTTGCAGTAACTTTAGAATTTGCGAAAAGAGGAAAACCATTCACAGATGGTGAGTACGTCAAAGATTGTTTTATACGTGCATCTGAAGAACTGTTTCGTGATTTTAAAACAAAGCAGAAATCATGAAAAAAATCAAATATTTGCCATTATCTACTAAAACAGTACAAGATAGAACTGCTAAAATGTCTTCAAATGTAACACATATGCAAGTGGAAGACATTCAACTGGCTTCTGCCTGTTCACTTGCTATAGATGAGTCTTCGAGATAAAAGACACGGCACAAGTTACACTGTTCGTCAGGTATATGTCGTCCCAAGGTCCAAAAGAACTGCTAGGATTGCACTACCAGGCCAAACTCGTGGAGAAGATATAGCAAATGCTGTGCAAAAATGCCTGGAAGACAATGGAATCGATATAATTAAAATCGTTTCTATAGCAACTGATGGAGCCAGAAGTATGACAGGAATACATAGAGGATTAACATCAATTCTTCAGAAAAAAAAATAAACCACGAAATTCTAACGTTTCACTACATAATTCATCAAGAAGCGCTTTTTGCCCAAACATTTTCGGCCGAAATAGTTGAGGTCATGAACTTGGTAATTAAGATTATTAACAGCATCTTGGCAAAAGCACTCTACAATCGCCGGTTTAAAGATTTCCTTGAAGAAATAGATAGTCAGTTTTCTGACTTACTTTTGCACAATAAAGTGCGATGGCTTTCCAGAGGTAACGTATTGCAACGTTTTGCTTTGTGCTTGAGTGAAATAAAAACATTCCTCAATGATAAAAGCATTGACAATTCAGAATTGGAAGAAGACAAATGGCTGCAAAAATTCAACTTCATGGTAGATACCACAATGAAACTAAATGAACTAAATCTAAAACTGCAAGGAAAAGGCAACCCAGCCTACGCCTTGCTTGAAGAAGTAGTTTGTTTCGAAAAAAAATTACTTCTTTTTGTTGAAGACATGGCGAGCGGTAAATTACTTCATTTTAAAAATCTGAAGCAATATCGCGATGAGACCAATGCAACTATTGACACGAATTACTTCAGCATAACTTTAAAAAACATGAAGGATGGATTCGCTGAGAGATTCGAGCAATTCTAAACAAACAAAAGTACTCTCGCGTTCATAGTAAATCCTCTCAACACAAATACAAATGAGATCAACATTGATCCATTTGGAATTCATGCTGGATCGCTTCAAATGCAATTGCTGGATTTGAAAACCAAAGACTCTTGTGGAGTGGCAAGTTCACAGAACTCAAGAGCAAGTTGGAGGTCCAGAAATGCATGCGCATGGCGCAGCACAAGTGGACAGCTCTAAAAGAAATTCCGCGAGTTGAGGCCCTCATATTCGGCGCATGGAATAGTCTTCCAGAATGCTACAGTGAGGGGAAGAAGTTGGCATATGGAGTGCTGACGATCTTCGGGTTGACATATTCGTGCGAGCAAGCGTTCTCTTGCACGAATATAATAAAAAGTAAAGTTAGAAGTCAACTAACAAATAAAAATCTAGAGACGTGCTTGAAACTTAAAACAACAAGTTATAAGCCAGATTTAATCAAACTTTCGAAAGTCATGCAAAGCCAATGCTCCCATTGATGTAATTATCTATATTTGTGTTTTTATATGAACAAATATTATGCCGTATTTAAAGCCGTTTATTTTAATCAAATATATAAAAGCAAATACTATAATATTGAAACGAAAACTTTTAATGGCTCTTTAAAAACTGGGAAATTTTGTAAATTGTAACTTTTGGCTCTTCCGTTTCAATAGGTTGCCGACCCCTGGTCTAGAGCCATCTAGCATAATTATAGCGCTATCTATCCAGTAGCCATTGGGTAAATTGTTTTCCGGAATTTTCTATTACAATCCGACAATATATTTCATATAATACCGATGATTCTTCCTGTTTCTTGACGTCATTGTATTTCAATTTAAATCTTTCGCTTCATGGTCAGGGATAATGCCGGTTTGAGGATGAATTGAATCACTGACAATTTCTGAAATCATACTGTACTAAATATTGCTTGGACAGATTTACATTTATAATCACTCACATCTGTAATCATTTTCTTGAAACAGTTTATGTAGTAAAAATGGACGGAAGATGAAAACATAATGTTTAGATGTAAACAAGTGCGTTTATAAATATATTACCACTCTTTTATTACAAAATTCTTCTATAAAAATTTTTTTTCCAAACTTAATCATCATTCAATGTTAAAACATTTTTGATTTTATTTAAAGCTTTGAATTTCATATCCAAGCTGGTAAATACAAATTAGTGCTGCTATTTGATATTATCTACACATGCAGGTTTCAGAAAAGCTAAAGGTTCTAAGTTTTAATTAATATTATTAGTGTTCGATACTAAGTTTCTAGACATTTTTTGCATTTAGACAACAAATCAGTCCACTGAAGAAAAATTTTATTCCAATCTATACATGAAAACTATTTAAGGTAGGATGTCGAAGGTGTAAAACCAAAGCATAGAACAGCAGAGGGGGTCTGTAATATTTTAACATCCCCGTCTTAAAGGCATTACATTAGAATCTCGAATGCGCTGAATTGTATTCAGGATGCGAAAATACATTAGGGTTGAGGATTTTTAATGCACTTTCGATTATGGTCACTAGGAGGTAAATGATGTTTCCTGCAATTTTAGGGGCTTTCCAATATCTTCCTTAGTGGTCTTATCGAAAAGCAAAAATATATTCAATAGTTCTGACATTAATTAAAAGTCTACAACAGAAATCATCCTTGTTGCATTTTTGATGGTGGGTGTTAGGTCCTGATTTCTCGAAATATTTCTTTTGCCCTCTAGAGGGTTTTTTTCTGCTTTGTGTCTTAAGTATCATTGAGAGTGTGAATCTGAGTGTTAGCGTAAATTGTGTCAGGCTCGCTCAAGCCATGAGTCATCTCTGCTTAGAGAGATTTTACGCTAAGTGATAATAAATTAAGTAAGGGACATTGGGGTAAAAGCGGGTAACCTTAATTCAGGTGCTATTGGTTCTTCTTCCTAGCGGACAGGTACTTATTTACAGTCTACCACTCAAGTCAAAGTAACAGAGATGGTTTGATTTTATTTGAAAAGGATGGTTGGGGGGATTTTCAGCTACAAAGGCTATTATCTCCTATTCATTCCAAAATTTTTTTCAATCCGTAATGGAAAAAGACAAAAAAATTGTCATCAAAAGATGGTCTAGAACTATTGTCGATCTGATTCGGTCAAGACAAAAAAATGATGCTCTCCGAGAAGGGCTTCAGAATTCTCAACAGAAATAGTGACGTTTTGCACCTGTTGAATGCACTGCATCTGTGAAGGTTTATTTGTTTTAAGACGTCAACTCTCTAATATTCGTTTGATTTTAATCTATCCATTTTCAATAATATATTTTATTAATTTTTTTTAAAAACTATATTTAGTCCAGATAATTCTACTTTTATAAAGGTTTTGTACCCAATCAAACAATAAGAATTTAGTCCAATAGTTGCCCAGTTCTATTTCTTTTTCATAACCTCTGCACTAGGGGTAAAACTGGGTCCTCCAACTGACGTAAGACCGGGACAATCAGTATTGATGATTCCCCCTGATGAAGATGATAAATACGCATCAGACGTTGTTTGTCTAATAATTAAATTAATTTTCTAATTTATATGAATGAGAAGGGTTAATCCTATGAAGAAACTGCCTTAGCTGACCCACGAAATCTACATTGGCGCGAAGAAGGCAATTGCTTTCCATGTGAATTTTGTAACCAATATTCTTAAATTGTCGTATAAAATAAAAATGAATCCTACTTTTAAACTGAGAATCATATTTTCCTAATTTCCCTTAACGTTAACAGGCGTTCCCGGGTTGGTTGACTTTCATTATAAAAAAAATTATCGAAAAACTGTTAAACTAAAACTGTGACTTTTCTGATAAGATATATTGTACTCCGATAAACAATGAATATTTTAATAAAATTTGACAAGCTAGATGTGGAACAGTTCATCTCCAACATGCCTTCGAGTCTTGTGTACCCTATTTCACTCCACTTCACCCTGCACAGTCCATAGTCTCGTCTTTGAGTTTTGAACATTAGTCATCAAATTAACTTTAAAACTAAACAACAGTGCGTTTGGTTAAGATTGAGCAATTACTGGCATGTCTAGAGAAAAGAAAAATCCGAAGTTTCTCTCCTGGTTTTCATAAAAATAAAGGAGAGATAGAAAGAATAGATACTCATCAATCAGATGTTCCGAACTTTGGAAACAAAGACATAAAAATTACTGTTCACGTTTTTGATGTACTCTTTTGTAATGCATGGAGGAAAGCCTATGGAATGACCGCAGAGGCTCGAGAACTCAAAAAGTTTATTTTGAGAAAGTATTTTTCCATAAAAATGTTTAAGGCATTTTTTCAAAAAAATATATTTTATTGAATACTAGCCAGCTTCAAGTAGCTGTTATCTTATTTCCAAGAACCAGAAGCTGGTTCGTCGGAAATAAGATTTAAAATGAAACTTGCAAAACTTTTTATTCATGGTTCTCTTAAAGAAGCAATTTTAAACTTTACTTAAAGTATTTTTTATATATTTCAACTATAACAAATCATTATGGCACACCTATATTATGTACAAATTTTACTGAAAGGTATTTACAAAGCAATTCCTTTAACTTAATAATAAAGTTACATCAAAATTGTATTCGAGTACAACTGCTAAAAATTTTACGCTGGAGAATCAAGGAGGTCTCGATATTTTCACAAAATAAATTGTTCGCTACAATATTTGAAACCGCATACTTGCAAGGAAAAAAACAAGAACAGATGGAATTATGAACTTTTATCTCTTTTTACACAGATCTTTGATTTTATAAGTATTAACTAAATTACAATTCAATGTCTGTTCTATCAGTATTAACAAAATTACAATTAAATGTCTCTCCTTTACCTAAATGAGTCAAATGCTTAGTGATACCAAGCTAGCCAATGACTCTCCAACACTGAAACCAGTAAAACGGTCACCATCTTGAAACGGCACTAAAAAATAAATTTCCTACAGGAAAGTCGTTTTGATCACCTCAAGGAATTTTCATATCAAATTAGAAGTAAATCGAACGACGCATTTTATAGTGAGAGCATAAAAAAAAATTTACGAATTCAAACTTGAAATTTTGAGTGAAGGTTCCGTAAAACTTTAAAAACGACCTATGGCCTAGTCAGATTTTTTGCTTTTATTTAAGTATTAGGATGATGGCCCTTTCAACGGTTTCAATGTTTAGGAGTGTCATTAGCGATTTTCACAGAAAAAACGCATGTGAATCATTTGCTTAAATGTCAGTTTTTAATGCTGATGCAAGCATAATTTGCGTAAATAATTCGCATGAAAATGAGATAAGATCGTATATTACATCCTTATAGTTGCTCCTTCTCTTTAGTTTCATCTAATCTTGTTTTTCTCTTTTCTTGAAAGTAACTGTTTTCAACGATTATGTCCAAATGATCCATGTTTTAAAAGCTTGAAGACTATATCCCATCTCGAGCGTAAAATAGTAAAAAACTTTGTTTCAGTTCTGAAAAATGTATTAATAATTTAACGCAATTATTTTTTAAATACAATGAGTAAATTTTTTCTTTTAATAATGTTGTGCTATATTGTACACTAGCCACCTTTCGGTTCACCTGAACGACCAGTCGGTTCACCGGGATTATTCAACTGAAATCGTTTATGCATAGCTTAGTTTCAATGGTCCCCTCACCAAAGTACTTTTAAATTTCAAATTTTCGTATATATTTAAGTACCACTATTTTAAAAGCATTACATCACTGTTTTCTGAAAGGACAATTTATTTGTAAGCAAACCGTTCAAATAAAACGTTATTAAGCACTTAAAATAACTGCCTCTATAATTCTAGTTCTCTACGATTGGTTTGTCTGCATGGTTAACATACGTCCAGATAGTCCTGATTCAGGCTCCCGTCTGCGGTAGTGTCCGGATCCTCAAAATGTCTGGATTTAAGGAGATGAATGTGGCGAGAGAGAAATTAATTCTTAAAAATTTGGTATTTTAAATCGTTGAATTTTTCGTATGTCTGTCATCTGCTCCAGCAGATTGGATTTTTTCACTGATTGTCTATTTGGAGACATCAAATGAGAGGCTGTCCAGTTTTGGTAGAACACTTGAATGTCAAAAATATTCCGTTTTATCCTGTCCAGAATTCTTCTAAAAAGTTAAAATAATAATTGCAATCTGAGTCTTGAGCCATCTAGCATAATTATAGCTCTATCTATCCAGTACCCGTTGTGTAAACTGTTTTCCGGAATTTTCTATTACGATCCTGACAATATTTTTCATATAACACCGATTATTCTTCC
Source organism: Araneus ventricosus (assembly GCA_013235015.1). NCBI lineage: Eukaryota > Metazoa > Arthropoda > Arachnida > Araneae > Araneidae > Araneus > Araneus ventricosus. The sequence goes on along the minus strand of BGPR01031760.1, from coordinate 9,822 downwards.
TGTTTCTTAACGTCATTGTATTTCATTTTAAAATCTTTCGCCTCATGGTGATGAATAATGCCGATATGAGGATGAATTGAGAGACAGAAAAGTTTTGAAGTAATACTTGAATAGATTTATATTTATAGTCACTAACATCTGTAATCATTTCCTAAAAATAGTTTATATATTAAAGGACGTAGATAAAAACATATATTAAGATGCAAACAAACGTGTTTATAAATACTTTACCACTTTCTTAATAAAAAAGTATTTTATAAAAACTTCTTTTTTTTTTTCAAGCTATAACGTTCAGGTTACATCACCAAACAAGGTTTTATTTAAAGCTTGGAATTTTATATCCAGGCTGGTAAACAGAAATTAGTTATGCCATTTGTATGACTGTATTTACACGTGGAGTTTACAGAAACACTAAAAATCCTAAGGTTTAATTATTATTATTACTTCCCGATACTACGTTTATAGCCGTTTTTAACATTTGAACAGCAAATCAGTCTACTGAAAAATATTTTTATTCCAATCTATACATAAAAACTATTTACTGTAAGGTGTCGAAGATGTAAAGCCGAAGCATAGAAAACGAAAGGCGCAAGAAATATTATAGCATTCTCGTCTTAAAGACTCTGAAAAGAAATTAAGTTTAGAGTTGGGATTTTTTAATGCACTTTCGACGATGGTCACGAGGAAGATAACGAAGTTTCTTGCAATATACTGGCTTCCTTAATCTCCTTAGTGGCCTCATCGAAAAGCACTAATGAAATCAATAGTTCTGACATTAACTAAACGTCTGCAACAAAAATGATGTTTGGTTAATCCTTGATTGTGGGTATTATGGCTTAACTTCTCGTAATATTTACTTTGCCTCTAGCAGCGTTTTTGTCTGTCTTATGTCTTAAGTATCACTGTGAGTGTGAATCTGAATGTTAGTGTAAGTTATGTGAGGCTCGATCAAGCCATGAATTATCGCTGCTCAGAGAGATTTTAAGTTTAGGGATAATAAATTAAGTGGTGGAGAGTTGGGTAAAACCGGGTAGTGGAGTAAGACCGGATACCCTTAATTTTAGCGTTATTAGTTCTTTATTAGCGCTAATAGAAGGTTTATTTGTTTTAAAAGACGCCACCTCTCTAATGCTCGTTTGATTTAAACTATCCTTACTTAATAATCATCACAGTTTTAAATATTATATTTAGTAGAGATAATTATGATTTTACTAAAGATTTATACCCAATCAAACAATTAGAATTTAGCCCAATAGTTGCGCAATTCTATTCCATTTTTTATTACTTGTGTACTCGGGGTAAAACCGGGTACACCAAGTGCTGTAAAACCGGGACAATCAGTATTGATGATACCCCGATGAAGGCGATAAATGCACATCAGACGTTGATTCTTTCTATTTTAGTGAAGTATTTTCCATTTCTATTTCTAACCCACGAAATCTATAATGGCCCAAATAAGAACACAATGTCTTTACATGTAAATTTTGTAACCAATATTCTTAAATTGTGGTATAAAATAAGATAAAAATGATTCAATTTTTGCACAGAAAATCGAGTTTTCCAAATTTCCCATAACATTAGCATGTGTACCCGATGCTTGTACTTTTTTAATAAAAAAATCATTGAAAAAAGTTAATGAAACTGTGACTTTTACGAAAAGATATATTGTGCTCCGATACAAAATGAATATTTTAATAATATTTGTCAAACTCTATGTGGGATAATTTAGCTCCAACGGGGATAGAAAGTATACATACTCAACAATCAGAAGCTCCGAACTTTGGAAACAAAGTCATTAAAATTTCTGTTCACGATTTTGAAGCTCTGTTTTGTAGTGCATGTAGGAAAATCTACGGAATGATCGCAGCAGCTCGAGAACAGAACAAGTTTAATTTGAGTTTCAAAACTCATTCATTCATGTGTTAAATGAACGAAAAATTCTAGCAGCACATCTGTAAAACATCTTTCGATTTGGTATAAAATATGTAGCATTGTTTTGTTTAGAAATATATATATATATATATATATATGAATATAAAAGAGGCAAAACATAATAGAAAACAATAAAATAAATAACAAACATTCATATCAAATTCGAAAGGATATGAAAAAAACGTATTCTCGTACGTATTATCACATCGTATAATTCTGTTTTAATTATTCAAAACTCCTCTCTCTGTTTTTTTTCTGGTTGGTTTGGCATTAGGGATGAAAATTAGTGTTTTAGGCCTTGCGGCATAACTCATTGCAAGAAAATGTCAAACTTTATATTTAGCAATTCACAATAACTTCATCCCCTGAAGAAACGTTATTGTGCTTTTATTGCGTTTTTCATTTCACATTTTATACTCTTTCATTTTTCGATTTATATTCTATCTATCTATATATATATATATACCCTATCAAATTTAGAAGTGTAACGAATGGTAGTTATAGCTATATTAAGAAAATAGGTAAATTGTTACAAAAATATCTGCAAGAGATTATTAAAAAATTAAAAGAACAGAATAATACGGTGATTATTAATAATAGCTATGAAATTATAAAGAATTTTTAAGATATTAATGTATACTCTGTGCATACTTTTGATTTTCAAGATTTATTCAATAGTATAGATATCAAAGGTTTCATGAAAATTTTATTACAGATTTATGAAGATTTTAGAATATATAATATGATTGATTTTAAAAAATATAAAACACTAATAGAAGTTATATTAAAAGAAAATTATATTAGCTTTGACAATAAATTATACCAACAAATTAAAGGTATTCCTCAAGGTGGACCAGCAAGTAATGCTCTAACTAATTTATACAGTGAAACCTCTCTGAGCGGCCACCCCTCCGTTCCGAGAAAAATTGGCCGCTCAGAGGGGGTGGCCGCTCTGAAGGGTTTTCGTTACAATTACAAGATAATTGCTATAATACATGATATAAGCAAGTCTGACACATATTTCTTATTTAAAATGAAGTTTGAGACTTATCTAAAGAGAAAATAGTACTTTATTTAATAATTTTTTACATTTTTTGAAAAAAGGATAAATTTGTGACTGTTTTAAGTTTTTACCCTTCTCGGAAAAAAAACCATTTTTTCAAGTTTGTTTTTCAGTTTAAAAAGAAAATCTCTAACCGATGCGTTTGTTAAATAGGATGGGCGAACCCACCCGGCGGCCGTTCAGAGGGGTTGGGTGGCCGTTACTAGGGGTTATTTTAACATTAGGTCTATGGGCCGAAAAATCCGTGCCACGAAAAATTGGCCGTTCAGAGGGGTGGCCGCTATGCAGGGGTGGCCGTTCGAAGAGGTTTCACTGTACTTACATTACTATGAAAAAGAAATTAACTCCTTTATCATGTACAAGTATATTGATGATTTAATTATTTGTTCAAGAGCAGAAGGATACACTCCACTTATTGACTTTTATCCAGAGTATTTAACTTTAATTAAAACTAATGAAGGTATTTCTTCTGCAGATTTTGTAGATCTTGAGATCAAAATAGTTTATAAAAAAATTAAGTACGGAAATGTTTGATAAAAGAAACAGTTTTCTGTTTAATATAAATAGGCTACCATTTTGGAATAGCAATATAAGTATTCAAATTTTTAGAAATATCATCCGGAAATATATACATAAAAGCAATATTTTAATCACAGACAGTAAAAAACAGAGATCATATATCGATATATTTATTGAAAATATCTTAAGTTATGGATTCCCTCTTAATTCCATACTTGCTTATATTAACGAAAAATTATTAGCACATTTAAATTAATAGTCTATTGGAATTGATTAATTTGAAATATTCATATCCTTTGAATTCAGTTAGATTTTAGTACATCATTACATAGGTAGATAGAGTCACTATTATTAGAAATAGCTTGCAAGTGATAATATTAAGAATTGCATCATATTATTTAAACGATATTATCAAAATAAAATATGTTATTATAATGTTTTTTTAAAAAATAAATTTATAGTTTAATTTATTAATAATGTTTTAGTATTGTATATATAACATATTTTAGTTATAATATTTTCACTATAAATGCGGAACTGTATTTCGTATTTAGTTTTTGGCATTTATTGCTATGACTTTTAATTAGTAAGCATTTAGTTATTTTTCTCGTTCTCTTCTTAAAATATTTTGGAGATTTTCTCCTATAATTGTTGTTTTTCCAACAATTGACCCTCACAGAAGGTTGGTGCCTATAAATTTCGAAATAATGTAACATAATCGATTCCTAAGGTCGATTGGCATTTGATTGTTGGAATTCCATATCTGGGTTGTATTTTTCATAGTAATAGTTTTTAATTTTATTATCTTTCTGTTTTTCATTGTATGAGTATTATTAGGTTATATTGTTTTATATTTCATTTTAAATTATGGTTTAATAGGTGTATATGATTAAAATGTTATTTGAGTTTTAATGGTTTATAATATATATGTATAATTTTCATTAGTCGAGAGTGACAACGCTCTGACAAAACAATGGAAATATTTAAGGTCATATCATCAATAAGATTAACCCGTCACCTGCCGCAAATACTGAAAAATTTCGAAAGTAGACAAAAAAATTTATGTTATAAATTGAGAGATTAAATTATTAAAATCATTTTTTTTAATTCATTTGCTTGCTTTAGTTACAAAATCTTGCGAAAACGAAGCAATGCCCCCAAGCTTTATAATTTATTTACAAATTGCATGAAATTGTTTAAAGCATTTTACATGAAGTGAGACAGAGAATTATTGAAAATAATTTCTGTTTGGTTGATAGAGATTTTATAGTGTGTGATTTTCCGGCGATATTCTTTTCATCATGTGGTTTGAGCGATCCCCTTTCATTTAACTCAAATATAACCTGCGTGTTTAAATGTGGAATGATTAAAATGACTCCTTCTTTTTGGCAAAATTTCAAGTTTTCTTAATAATATACAATATTTATTTCTAAAAAGTTATTAAAATTTATATCTAAAAAATAATTAAATTAATGTTGGGAAAACGCAACACCAGCAGAAAATGGGTTAAACGTATGATAATTTATGTTATGATCATTATTCTTAATCGCATAATAATTTATGTAATGATCAGTATAATTAATCGTATGATAATTTATGTTATATTATTATAGTTAAACCAATGCAAGGGGTTTAAGTATAAAGCTGAAAACTTGTATTTAGAAATTTACCTCAAATGAACTTGATTTATTTCTGAAGGAAACTTTATGCGTTTGTGATTTAAGCAGAAATATCAATTTCAGCTGTCACCGAAGTAAACGAATGACATGATTTCTTACTTAGATACCAACCGCAGAAATCGATAAAATACATCAAACAATAACCTGAGATAAGTAACAATCGTGATAAATGCCAAGGCCGCTCAGAAACCGTCTATATACATAAAAGAAAAAGTCACTCATTGACACATCAACGAATCTTAAAAACTACTAGGATTAGAAACCTCAAATTTCGCAGGTAGTTGCTTCTTGGGAAGTAGGTGCTCATAAAGAAAGGATATTTCGAACTTTTATTTGAAATTTTAATTATTTAAAAATTACCTTAAAGTTTAGCGTTTTTCCGCAATAACTTCAGAGAATATTATCGTACTAAAACCATTTTGATATCATCTTAAAGTTAGAAAAATTAGTTTTTCAATGATACCAATTTCGTTTTCATGCGGCATTCTGTTTAAATCTTTGGAAAATGTCTTCAATCAGAATTTACAATTTATCGTCTGCAGAGACTTTTTTTGAAGAATGCACGCAACAGTTCTTCCACCGATTAAAAAAGAAAGCAAAATATTATAAACTGAGAATTACATCTCTAACCACTTTATCTTGAGAAATTAGGCACCAATAATGTATACCATGCTGAGGAAGTCGCGGGCATCAGCTAGTGTTAATCTAAAATGAAAATGATTGTAACTCACTACAGGTTGTAATGCGAGAAGTTGAATTTTGATGCTCATATGCAGGGCGTTCAGAAATGTTGTTTACAAACTTTAAGAGTAGGTGAAGCATATAGAGAAAAACGTTTTATGCAATTAAACATGGGGTCGGAAAAGTAAAGGGGGAACAGCCGGAAGGAGCTCTTTTCCAGTAGTTTTAATTGCGGTGGATCTCTCGAACCTCTTAAAGTTAAATCAGACGGTCAACGTAGTGTCAGCGATTTCAGTGTACACTAAGGTAATGCCACTCGCCCAAGTTACTCGTCACGTCACCGGTCAGACAAGATGTCGAAAATCGAGGACTGTATTCAATCGACATGAAAATGTACGCGGTAGTGTCGGAAATCTGTCAGCTGCGAAAATTCAAACCAATAGGGTGCGACTTTGATGGTGACGTAGTTCGCCTTCCTCGTGTTTGACCTGTTGTCTCAATGCGTTACGTGACGAGAAACTTTTGGCGGCTGGCGTTACACTAGTGTACACGGAAATCGCTGCCCAAACGTTGCCCGTCTGATATAATCTTTACATTACCTCTTACCTTGCTATGAAGCAGTAGGTTAAAGAACTACTTCCTCATGCGGTCAAGATGACAATTGAATGCGCTGCGTGCGCAATTATAATGTTCTTAGGTATAATAGCGCGGTCTTCAGTTTAGTCAGTCAAGATTTTTCCTCTGTGAGCGAGCTATCGACTGTCGGCGACACCTATCTGTTACATCCTCTCTTGGATTTGTCCGGATTTCCATCTCTTAGTCCAATGTCGGAATCTACTGGACTCAGTCTGGATCCTTTGTGCATCACGGACCTGTGGATTCATCGTCTTCACAGCCTCTTGCCTCTATATAAATGGAAGAGTGCTGATGTTCTACATATACATAATAATATAATAATGTGGTGAATAAATGTTTATTGTTGAAATATGAAATTGTACTAGATTATTTGCAATTACTGGTTTGAGTCAATTGAAGTCGGGTGTATACTTTCGCTTTATTTCATCTTTTCGAATTAAAAGAAAAAGATGCACCAGAAAAATATACAACTGAGAGTGAATGGAGTACAGATGTACAATAGGAAAACACAGTTCCGAGAAAAACAACATTAGAAGATGTACACAGCATGATATGATAATGGCAAGTAGAACATCGTTTTAAAACAAACCTTTGGATTACTAAAAAAAAGTGTACAAAGGTCGTATCGTTTGAAGCGGTACAAGCTTCGCATGTTGCTATTAAAACAATTGGATTGCTCTGCTATTGTAAATTTGTATTCAATTCAATTTGTATTGTACATTTTATCTAGTATAGCCTTTTATCCACATATTTAAAATAAATTGGAAAAACCCTGTGACATTCCTCCTCGTTCCAATTTTAGTACCAATTTCGACAACTTTTATTTCATACGAAATCTTACGACGAGTAGGTATATCATCAATGTTCGTCTGGCCCCAACACCCTACATTTTCGATAGAAATCGAAAAAAACTACTCAACTCTACATTATTTGTACGGAAAAACTTCAAACCCAGCCGGAACCACTAGGCAGATTTCAACAACGACTAGTCACCCTAGATATGCCATCAAGAATTACCTTCCACCTTCCATTTTCGACAGAAATCGAAAAATATCATTTGGGCAGAGTCCCTCAACTTCTTCAACCGTCAATTCACAAATTTATTTCGCCAAATTGCAAGTCACATGCCCTTAATATTAAGAGCGAACAGCTTGGTAGTCGAAGGTGGCTTGTTTTGTTCAATTTAATAACAAAGAATCCCCATAACGGATCCCGTTTTCACCATACCCCTTGTTCTATTGCAAAAATTAATCTTTTTTAGATGACAGGCCAACTCTTACTGTTCGTAACCGTCCTTCCTGAACACCCTGTCTAGTTGTTGTGAAGTCGATTACCATATTTTGATCTGGTTGTGATGAATTTGAACGGCCTCTTTAATATAAAATTTCTGATCAAACTGCCGAAATCTTCAAAGTTTGTCTCTATTCATCTTTCATTCACTGCTGAGTCCATTTGAAAGTCATAGAAATGAAATGCTATCAATAAGTTATACATCTTACAAATTTTAAGCTTTGAAAAGCAAAATACTTCCTTTTGTAGTTTTTAATAAGCTTTTTCTGTGTATTAAAATCTGAACCATTGAAACAAGATATGGGTGAATAGAGGACTTTCATATGGGGCAGCACGAGTACGTGGATGAGAAGTCGCCGGTAATAAGTATAAGTTTGCAGGTTCTCCCTTCTCCTCGATTTGCGTACAATAATGGCGGGGCTCGAGCTGCCCCCTCCATTGATAGAACTTAGAGCTCCTTCGGGAGGGGTCAAGCCATGACAGTTATGACTCCAGCCTCAGTACTCAAGATATTGCAGTGACTGTCATTGAAGCTCCCTTTATTCTTAGGAGGACAAGGGAAACTAATTTTGTGGTTATTTTTAAAAAATTTTAAAAAGTATTGCAACTTTTCAATCAGCTTGCGTTTGGCTGGCACTCCTTTGCTTCGCTATCTTAAATTCATTTGTATTTTTATAGATGACAAAGAGTTTCTTCCCAAAATAACATCATGTTACCATGTGATAGCAACGCGATTTTGAAACCTGAACATCAAACACTAACAAGTAACTCAGTGAACAGTACACCTCCTGTAGAAAAACAAAATTTTAAAAAAATCTAAGTTTTATTCTTCATCGAAGTCTTTAAAGGTTTATCCAACATTGTCATTCATTTATTGTATTCCATAGCATTGTTTACAATGACGCCAGTCATCACGATTTGTCTCTAGAGAATCTCTATTCTTTATTCTCATATATTATACAATATCTTACAAAATTATATTTACAGTCTTAACAAACCATTGTGCAATATGGCACACATATATTTTGTACAAATTTTATTCCCTATATTTACAAAACAAATGCATTAGCTTAATAATAAAGTCACATCAAAATTGTATTCGAACACTGCTGTAGAATATTTTACGCTAGAGTGTCGAGGTAATCTTGAAATTTTCATAATATGAACCATTTGGCTACAATCTTTGAAAACACATACATGCAAGTAAAGAAAAAAACAAGATTAGATGTAATTATATCTTATCTCTTTTAATTTTTCAAAGCGAATGTTTCACACAGATCTCTGTTTTTAAAAGTATTAAAAAAATTACAATTAAATGTCTGATTTTATCGTTATTAATAAAATTAAAATTCAATGTCAGCTTCTATCAGTATTAGCAAAATTACAATTAAATGTCTTCTTTTATCGGTATTAATAAAATTGCAATTAAATGTCAGCTTCAATCAGTATTTGCAAAATTACAATTAAATGTCTCTCTTACCTAATTGATTCAAATGTATTAGTGGGACCAAAGTCGCAAATGAATCTTAAACATTGAAACCAGTAAAACGATCACCATCTTGAAGTGGAAATAAAACGTTAAAATTCCTTCAGAAACGTCGTTTTTTATAATCTCAAGGTACCTTCATGTTAAATTCGAAGTAAATCGGACGACTCATATTTTCGTGAGTTAATAACAAACAAATTTACGAAGTCAAGCTTACAAATTCGAGTGAAGGATCCTTGAGGTCATAGAAAACTACCTAAATGTCAGATTTTTTAATTTATTTAAGTTACAAGAAAGTAGCCATTCCAACGGTTTCAATTTTTAGGCGAATCGTTCGCCAGATTGGCACTATTAACGTATGTGAATCATTTTGGTGAATGTGATACATAAAAGTAATTTTTAATATCCATAAAAGCAAAGATTTGCGTGAATAATTCGTATGAAAGAAGAGATAAGATCGTATATTACATGTTGAGAGCTGCTTTCACCTGTTTAGTTTCATCTAATGTTCTTTTCTCTTTTCTTCCAAGTTTTTT
>BGPR01031759.1:0-10422 GCA_013235015.1 Araneus ventricosus | reverse complement strand
GTGAGAATATTAAAAAACTCAAATTTTTTTTCATGTCGCTATACCCCAGAAAAGTTACGAATAGGTGAGAATATTAAAAAACTCAAATTTTTTTTCATGTCGCTATACCCCGGAAAAGTTACGAATAGGTGAGAATATTAAACGAGGAAAAAAAGTAAGGAAATGGATTGATATCTTCCGTTTCCGCAACGGCCTTGAAAATCGTAAAAATTGGCGAAAATTGACAGTTTTTTAAATAATTTTTTAAATTTTGTAAATTCTCTCTGTCTGTTTATTATAACATTAGCTGTTAAATACTTATCTTCTTAAGAGTAATGAAATTAATTTCTTCAAAATCGGTCGAGAATTTCCGATTGCAGGTTCCCTCCAATGTTCCTGCAAAATATCCGAAATTACTTCAATATGCAATTTTTAATTCCTAAGTCTCAACATAATCTTCCTTATCGGTGAATTGAAACAGATTGATGTACATGCCTCTATCAGGCAAACAAGTCAAATAACAAATGCCTTTTAGCCCTTTTTTGAATTAACACCAGGGCCGAATCAGTTTTTCAATCAGTATTTAATAGCTTAATAAAATTAATTATCAATATCCTTATATTCGTAACTATTTGTTTCAATACTTTATGTAATTATTTTTTGATCAACAAGGATTCTACGCGCACACATCCAAACTACAAACCGAAGATTTTTATCTCTGGAATCAGGGGTGTGTCGTAGTGTAAAGTAAAGTCACAGACCGACAGATTTCATATAAACCGACAAACTTCATATTTTCAAAAATGTGTTGAGATGAAAAGCAAAAATAAACGCTTACATTCATCAAAAGGTGAACATCAAAATTTTTGATGTCAACAATACGTATACGACTAAGCAAAAGAAAATATACTTCACTGATAGCATAATCGACAGTGACAAGAGCAGCTAGTCTTGTCTCTGGTGCATGTCAGTGACTCGACAGACTCCAGAGGTTCGCAAAGACGCTTTCTCACCAAAGAAAAAAAAACAAGTATAATGAGGAATTACGCGTCAGTTTAAGGAATTATATTATGCAAAATGTTCATCATAATCGATGGGAAACGTAATTTAATTTTGTTAAATCCCTAAAAAAAATGAAAACTGGTCGAACTCGATACTTGTTAATGAAAATGATAAACACTGCAAAAAAACCACAAATTAAGTTTCTACGCTAACTATTCTTGTATTACATTTCACATATTTTCTTGGCAATATAAATATATACAAAGACAACACACCTATTTATGAATAATTAATATTAATTCTACAGTAAATTTATCAAATTACGGCTCAAAATATCGACAGGAATAACTTTCCAAACGCAACTCGCCATCATCAGTTCTCAGTGAATACTAATTTCTTTCTTTTTTTTTTAATCGGTAAAGGAATGTCTTCGGTACATGCTCCAAACAAAGCTGCAGGCGATAACAATAAAAACATTGTTAGAAATAGTGTTTGAAAACATTTTCAAAACTTTATTAATGTTAAAAATAATGACGTATGGAAATGAAATTGGTATCATTGAAAAACGAATTTTTTGAACTTAAAGATGTTAAAACAGCTTTTGTACCATAATATACTCCGAAGTTATTGCGGAAAAACGTTAAAATTTAAGGTAATTTTTAATTAATTAAGATTCGAATTAAAATTATTTCGAAAAATCCTTTCATATTGAACACCTACTATCCAAGTAGCAACCAACTGCCAAATTTCAAGTTTCTAGTCCCAGGGGTTTCGAAGATTCGGTGATGAGTCAGTGAGTGATTTTTTCTTTTATATATAAGGTGTACCCAAATGAAAAGGACACCATAGCTGTATCGGCGTTGTATCAAATCCCAGTGAGTTAACGTGCTAGCCGATAGATGGCGTGGTGGTATTCCCAATTGCACCTGCGTAGTTAACGGCTTCGCATCAACATCCTCATATCTGGAGAGTTGTTTCCACAGTTCGTTGCATGACGGATTCCTCCAGATCAGCACAAAGAGCAGTTATCCAATTTCTTCTAGCAGAAGGGGAACATGCTTCACAAATTTATCGCAGGATGAAAGAGGTGTACGTAGAGCAGTGTCTCGCACGATACACCATATTCCAGTGGTGTCAGCGTTATGAGGCATGACGCATAAACATCAAGGACTTGCGCACGTTGTGATCAACAATGCCACGATTTCGGCTGTGGATGAGCTCATACGGCAGAATCGTCGGATCACCACACGTGAAATCGCTGCTGAACTGTCGATAAGCAAAGGAACTGTGCATCGTAGTCGACAAAAGCTTGGTTATGGAAAAGTTTGTGCACAGTGGGTGTCCATGCATCTGTCGGAGAATCAGGAGACGGCGAGAATGGGTGTTTGCCTGACCCAGCAATTTCTACACTGAAGCCATCCACTCCCTTCCTACGCGCTGGTATCAGTGTATCAATGTCAAAGGCAATTATTAATAGTTGTACTGTTCCACATGAACTGTGATTAGGATATTGGGTATTTACGTATTAACGCCACCGAGGCTACAGATTTGGCGGTTTTTAAGTGCCGCCAAATTTGGCGGTTTTTGTACTTGCGTATTAACGCCAATTTGGCGGTTTTTGTACTTACGTATTAACGCCAATTTGGCGGTTTTTGTATTTGCGTATTAACGCCAATTTGGCGGTTTTTAAGTGGCGCCAATTTAGCGGTATTTGTACTTACGTATTAACGCCAATTTGGCAGTTTTTAAGTGCCGCCAATTTGGCGATTTTTGTACTTATGTATTAACGCGAATTTGGCGGTTTTTAAGTGCCGCCAACGCCACCGCAGCTACAGATTTGGCGGTTTTTAAGTGCCGCCAATTTGGCGGTTTTTGTACTTACGTATTACCGCCAATTTGGCGGTTCTTGTACTTACGTATTAACTCCAATTTGGCGGTTTTTGTAAACAAGATTGCTCGTTATTGGCGCATTACCGCCAATCTGTAGCCTCGGTGGCGTTAATACGTAAGTACCGAATATTGTTATTAAAATTCCTTTACATATAACTGTTGTCTCCTTTTCATTTGGGCACATCTTATATATAGATGACAGAATTCTTAAAATGAATATAAGGGCATAAACTAGTTGCTAAACCAGCTGTCAATTCAATTTGCTTTCCTCCTTAGCCTAGGAGAGGAGGGGGTCTAGAAGTTACTTAATGAAACTAAGGTGTTTAAAAAATTTCTTTTAGAATCCATTAATTAAATATAAGATCTCTCAATGTTTGCTGTTTGAAGAAGAAAATCTGTAACGTTTCGGAACACTGCATTTCATCTAATTAATGAAAATTCCAGAGAAAATACGTTAAACAAGCACTCAGAAGGAGTTAAAAGTAGTTCGCCAAAAATCCGAAGCAATTTCTTTGATCATAATTCTAAGGATTAAACAGCATTTTCTTCTCCGACATCATTAAGCTAGTTGGAAACTCTCTTCGCATTTATTTATACTCCCTAATTAGCGGCAACCGCAGTGACTCAAACAGGCAGAAGCGGTTTCTTCAAATCGAGTTAAGCGCCTGAACTTCCCAACAAGATCAGGCCGCTACTTCACAAACGCAGATGTTTTATTCTAGAAAATACTGGAAGCATTTACAGAAGCATCGTTCCTACTCCAAAAAAGACACTTAAGGTCTTCACGTGGGACGGACAGAAAACGTAGCTGCCCTAACTAGCGATAAAGCGCCGTAATTTTTCCCGCTCTTTTTTCTACTGGCTCTGGTAAAAGTAGGATAAAAGCTGGAAAACTGTTCTCTCGAGATCTCCTAGGTATAAATTATTCCGCCAACGAGTCGTCTGCCGTTTTATACTAGAACTCGGCTAACCGTCGTCTTCTGATGGAATCCGCCATTTTTTTCGGGTCATTTGAGAGGATATGGTGTTCAGCTGGTGGCTACACAAAATGTGTTTCACAGGAAAAATTGCAATGACTTCCATGAGAAATTTTCGCTTTAAGTATTTGGTTGGGAATGGGATCTGGTGGTTATGATTTCTGATTTTTGTGTATGTTCACTGTGATAATAGTAATATACTTTAAATCATGAAAAGCACTTTCATATAAAAATCATTCCTTTATTCCCTTCATTCATTCTAATCATTCCCTTATAAATATTTACGTTCTATAGTCTCTCTATTCGATTTGTTATAAAGGACTTTGTTAAGTTTTTCTTTTTACAAAGGGATTATTTCCTATATTTCAGTTAATGGAGAAATTCAGGTCACAGGGGGTATAATTTTTGACTATGTAGTCACACCCTTGACAGAAAAATTATCCATATTAGAACTCCGGTGGCGAGTGGTCTTCGAAAAAGTTCGCCATTCGAGTTCTCTTCCATTTCTTCCATTTTGATTGTATTTTCTTTTATATTCTGACTGTTTTCTTTTATGTATTTTAATTATTAGATCACGGTTTTATTGTTGTTTAATTCTATAGTGAATTGTTGGTTAATTGATGGACAGTATTGTTGATGCAATCACTGGATGCTGCTGCGTTGGGCGCGCAAAAAGGTGTATTGTTATCGCTATTCTTTAATTTTCTGTTTCTTCTGTATTTTTTCCTCTTTTGTATTCTATTATTCCTTTAGTGCAGTATAGTTAGATATTGCATATTTGATAACTCTGTCCCTTCGATGTATAACGTCCAGTTTTGCCGGCAGGAAAAAGAATTCTTCTGGAAAGAAAATTTTTTCACAGTATCTATAGACTTAGAAGGTCATTAACATTCCATACCACAGTCTAGTGAAAGGAAAATTTCTCACAGGAATGTTTTCACCTTCTATTTTCTCTTGCTATCTTCAACGTGTGTACATATGGTCTCCGTACGGTCAATGGAGTAGTGAGCCACTGTCGACTTATAGATATCACTACAGTATGAGCCAAAATATACAGTAATGATTTAAAAATACGAACAATCTTACCTTGTTGTCATTAATGAGTTCGTTTGTCCTGAAAGATACTAACTTAAACACTGTTACCCAGTTTATTTGACACTTTATACTTGATGTAAGCACTAGAAAAGTCCAAACAAAAATATAGAACTCCTATTTCGTAAAAATGTTTTTAATTGAAGGTCACTGGGGAAACGATTCGGCCAGATAATATGCAGATACAAGAAACAAACATGATTTTGATTCTACATTTTGCTATACAGTTTAAACCAGAATACTGTACGACATGTGATGTTGAACTGCATGCACTTGGAGTTCAAAAGGATATGCAAATTAGCTATACATTTCAATGCGAATAAAAGGTGTTTTAAAACATTTTATTTAAACATTACAAGTGATAGGACAAAAGCAGCCCTAGATATGGCCTGAAATCCTGAAACACAAGAATGACGGAGAAGAAATTATTGAAAACCGAATAATTTAAGACATATTGCAATAAATTCCAAAAACTGCTGAAAATTAACACTATCTCCGTTGATACTGTCTTCATACCACATATGTGGTGATTTGTCTTCATTGGCGAAAACACCAGCCATTTCTTATTTGGTAACTGTAAGTACAGTAAACCTGCTAACAGGATACTCATCAGATTGAACGGAAATGTCAACTTTTACGATGAATTAAGTATGAAACCTCAGAAAAAAGTCAGGCATAAGAGATGATGTCCACTACTCAATGAGACTTTACCGCATGAGAAACAACTTACATAAAATTTGATAAGTTTGTCTGAGTTTAATTTAGTTTAAATAGATAAACCATATGTGGTGATTTGTCTTCATTGGCGAAAACACCAGCCATTTCTCATTTGATAACTGTAAGTACAGTAAACCTGCTAACAGGATACTCATCAGATTGAACGGAAATGTCAACTTTTATGAGGAGTTAAGTAAGAAACCACAGAAAAAATTCAGGCATAAGAGATGATGTCCACTACTCAATGAGACTTTACCGCATGAGAAACAACTTACATAAAATTTGATAAGTTTGTCTGAGTTTAATTTAGTTTAAATAGATAAACGTCCGATTTTGAAACCACGTGACGCCTGTTTTGAGACGGACCTCGTAATTTTGAATCGTGGTCAGTTCACGAGAACGCCGCCTTAGTTGGCACGGCCTCTTAAAATCTTCACGCCACAACATCACGTAATATATTAAATAAGTTCTTTCACGTACATCTTGTATGTTTTACTTGTATATCTTTGGCAGAATGGCAAATTTATTCGAAATCGAAAAATCATCGCAACTTTGATAAGAGCTAGTTAGATAACACAGCTTTAAGATACCTATGAGATAGCTAGGTATCTCATAGGTATAGGTTATAAGATATATCTATCTTATAACCTGTACCTATAAAATAGCTAGCGTTTTAGGATACTAATGCACCAAAGTATAAGATATTGATTGATATTGATTTTATACATAATTTTATTTTCTACAACTGTGATTCAAACCCAATTTAGGATTTAATTAATCGTTTTCGACTCAGGAATTAAAAATAGAAAACACAACCCATTTCACTTCACTTTTTCACACCTAGTAACCATAGCTTATCTCCCGGAAGGGGAAAACTTTGAATAGTTAATTAAAATTAATTAAAATAATAAAAAAATAACATGAATTATATCCCAAATGAACACCTCGGTAACTAGCCTATGTTGAGTTGCGACCATGAATTGTAGAGTAATTTGTTCTTATCAGAAAACATTCCAAATAAGCATAAAGACAACGAAATTCAACCTGAAAAAACTGCAGCAAACGAACAAGGAATCCATTCCAACATACTTTCTCGAGGGGTCATGGTCGGCATGGATTCAAAAAATTTGTTAAATTTTTCTGTAAGAAGCTTGACTTTCGTCAAAGGAAGTTTTTTGTAATCCGAAAGATCCCAAGTGTTAGATTGCAAAAATTGCATCAACATCTTTTTTCGGTTTTGTCAGTATTTTTAATTAATTTAATTCTTCGCCACTAAAGTTTCTTTCTTCTCTTGTGGCAACTTTGGCAAATTTTGAAATTCAAACTATAATTTTTTGCCGTTTCTTTAAATATCTAAATTTTACTTAATTATTTACTTTGTTTTCGATTTAAATATTATTTGTCTTAACTTTTGTTGTTGTTTCCATTAAGGTTGCAACTTTATTAATTCTTAAATTCAAATTTTTCAAAGGGATTATTTCTTCGCCATCTTGGTTCGCGGATGAATTTGGTGTTATGAGGTTTTGGCGTCTGGCTTTGGAAGCGTTTTCCGTTACGATTTGAATTTTCTTTTGTGTGCTTCTCTGAACGAGTGAGGTGATTTGCGGCTACGGGCCCCAGGGCCTTTTTTAGGCTTCTGGGGACCTTTAGGCCTTCAGAGAGTTAATCATTTTTATATATATTCTTTTTCCGTTGGAGAAAAAAGATGAATGAGTTGGATTCTACAACAAGTTTTTTTTCGTGTGATGATGTGATTTTTTTGATTCTGCGAATTTGAAATATTCAAAAATTCTGCGAGTTTAAACTTTTCAAGCTGTGAATGGTGTCATCCAAAGTTTTTCTTCTTTAATCATGCGTGAAATGGAGGCAATTGTGACAGTTTTGTGTGTTAAAAATTGCGCTATACAAATCACTAGCTAGAGTGCACTGAATACTCAAGCCCTGCACTAGAAAAGATCATGTTGCGATTCTCGATCAGCCTGTCCTGCAAAAAATATTTGCATTGACAGTCTTTAGATGGAAGTGTGCATGGAAGCTTGTTAGTATACCAATGATGCGACTGAATTACCTCACAGTTGATAACATAATGTTTGATATTACAAATTCTCCGAATTTTTCATACAACGTGTATTTTAGTTAGTTTTTCACAAGCGAAACAAAGACTGTGATGTGCTTTGTAAATGTACCACCATTATTTTTCTGCAGAATCAAGATGTTCCTTAAATTTGTTGTTTCTACCTAGTATCCTCATTACTATATATATTTTTAAGCCTGCAGCGCTTTGTAATATGTGTAGCTACATATTTTTATTTTGGTTATTACATTTTCTAAACATGTGCATCATCTTGTATATGTATAACTTGTGGCAGTGATTAAAGCGATTTAATTTAAACTGTTCTAAAATAAAAAGATTTAAATTCATAGATTTCGATTCTGTATTAATATCTCTAATTTGTTTTCACAACTAGCATTTTACTACCACTATATGTAAATTGACTTTTAATTTAGTAGCTAGGCTTTTCAGGTCTGCAAAGGTAGGTGGTATATGAGTATTACTAGAATAGCTAATCATTGAGTTATATTTTTCTGTACCCAAAATTGATTTGATAAACGATATCTATACATATATATATTAAATTAAACTAAATTTTAACTTTGGGTACCTACTTTGCTGTTAAAAATTTTAATAATCCTAGCTACCCCATCCAATACCAAGGGAAGTAGACAAAAGGAATAATCACAAAAAAAATTTATAAACAAACGAAAACGCCGATAAGATTAATTTAAACAACAATTTAAAGAAAAAATCACCAAATTGCTGTTTAAATTAATCTTATTGGCCTTTTCGTTTTTGTTTGTTTATATAAAAAAATTCTGATTATTCCTTTTGTCTACTTCGCTTGGGATCTTTCGGGTTACAAAAAGCTTCCTTTGACGAAAGTCAAGTTTCTTACAGAAAAATGTAACAAGTTGCTGTGAATCCATGCCGAACACGTAACTCTTGTATAATAACTGTGTACTCCAACCTTTAATAAATTCACTTTTTTCTTTCACACTAGTTTATTAGTACTACTATATACGATTAAATAGGAGCTATGTACATATGTACAATTACGATTCAAGTTTAAGATTACTCATAATCACTAACTCGGAGTTCACTGCGAGAACTCCTACAAAAACGTGCACACTCTGTGCAGACACCCAATCTCATTAATGGCGTCTACCATTTCGCTCCCGCGCAACTGTCCCACCACTCTTCACTTCACCTCCTTCGGCTGACAGCTGGAACAGTTACGTGGAGGTTAGTGCCATGACACCTTCAGAAAGTATGTTGGAATGGATTCCTTGTTCGTTTGCTGCAGTTTTTTCAGGTTGAATTTCTTTGTCTATATGCTTATTTGGAATGTTTTTTGACTTCCTTTGTTTTTTGTATGCATCGGCATACTGCGCGATACTGAAACATTGTCCTAATTTGTAACATTTTTGGAGTTTGTTTTAATTGTTAATTGCAATTTATTTGATTTTACTCTTTATATTTTGTTCTTATCAAGGTATGTTCAACCACTCCTTAAAATTTATACCAATAATTTTGGAACACCTTGCAATGTTCTGTTATATTTTAGTTATTTTTTATTGAAGTAGGTTACCGAGAAACTTTCGAATCATTCTTTGAATTCGGCTCTTAATTTATCGACTTAAACTTTTAAGAACAAATTAGTTAATATGTTTTGAGTCAGCCATCTTCACATTCCATGAATCGGTGAATGTTTCATTACGAAACTCTATTCAAAACAAATATGTTTCGATTTATTTTTTCTCTTAGTGTCTGAGCTTTCGAAAAATTCTGCAGCGTGACAGAAGAGTGCACGACGAGTCGTTAAGAATTTTCCCGCTTTTTTCAGCCTTTAACCTGGTTTCATATCTCCTGTGATTTCGCCCCGCTACTTTAACTAATTTTTTTTCTAGAGAGTGTTTAATGAACTAATATAAACGTAACGAAGGCTTGAGGCGCAGAATCAATATGGCGAGCTTTTAAACTGTCGTTAATTTAATTTGCCTCCGGCGTCTCCGAAAGCGTTCTCGGGGCAAAATTTATTAAAGAAAAAAACTTCTTTTAATTATAATTATCGCAGGCTTTCAAAATGTTACTGGATTCTTGAGAAATTGACTTAAAGTGGTCGAATTATTTCTGTCACATAATTTGATAATTGAATTTGAAATATAGTTTCGTCGCGAATATTTCACAGAATTTTGCAATCATTTTTGGAGGGAATAATTCTGTGAATGCGAAGCAATACATTAAGTTCTTTGCGATTAGGAATGGATGTTTGTTTATTAAAAAAATATGCGAGGACAAACACACACAAGAAATATCCGAAACTTTTAAGAATAAAATTTTTGCAGACTGCTTCACGCAGCTCCATGACCAAATCCGATTGATTTCCACTGAATGCCAGGCAGCGGTGACCTAGTGGTAAGGTCTCGGCCCAGGTTCGAAACCTGATTCCACCGAAGATCCGCCGGGAATGAGGCCTGTTGCACGTAATATCATATGTACCGGCCAAAAGTCCTCCCGTTGGTGTGGTGTGGAATTTTGTAGAGGGGGTGGCAGTTCATGTGTCGTCCTCGTCACCTGACCGTGGTTCAAAATTACGAGGTCCGTCCTAAAATAGCCCTCGTGTTGCTTCAAAACGGGACGTTAATATAACTAAACTAAGCTTTATGTATTATATGAGTATGTTTCGATTCAGCCAGCAAGTTATTG
>BGPR01031758.1:0-17857 GCA_013235015.1 Araneus ventricosus | reverse complement strand
AAAAAACTTGGAAGAAAAGAGAAAAGAACATTAGATGAAACTAAACAGGTGAAAGCAGCTCTCAACATGTAATATACGATCTTATCTCTTCTTTCATACGAATTATTCACGCAAATCTTTGCTTTTATGGATATTAAAAATTACTTTTATGTATCACATTCACCAAAATGATTCACATACGTTAATAGTGCCAATCTGGCGAACGATTCGCCTAAAAATTGAAACCGTTGGAATGGCTACTTTCTTGTAACTTAAATAAATTAAAAAATCTGACATTTAGGTAGTTTTCTATGACCTCAAGGATCCTTCACTCGAATTTGTAAGCTTGACTTCGTAAATTTGTTTGTTATTAACTCACGAAAATATGAGTCGTCCGATTTACTTCGAATTTAACATGAAGGTACCTTGAGATTATAAAAAACGACGTTTCTGAAGGAATTTTAACGTTTTATTTCCACTTCAAGATGGTGATCGTTTTACTGGTTTCAATGTTTAAGATTCATTTGCGACTTTGGTCCCACTAATACATTTGAATCAATTAGGTAAGAGAGACATTTAATTGTAATTTTGCAAATACTGATTGAAGCTGACATTTAATTGCAATTTTATTAATACCGATAAAAGAAGACATTTAATTGTAATTTTGCTAATACTGATAGAAGCTGACATTGAATTTTAATTTTATTAATAACGATAAAATCAGACATTTAATTGTAATTTTTTTAATACTTTTAAAAACAGAGATCTGTGTGAAACATTCGCTTTGAAAAATTAAAAGAGATAAGATATAATTACATCTAATCTTGTTTTTTTCTTTACTTGCATGTATGTGTTTTCAAAGATTGTAGCCAAATGGTTCATATTATGAAAATTTCAAGATTACCTCGACACTCTAGCGTAAAATATTCTACAGCAGTGTTCGAATACAATTTTGATGTGACTTTATTATTAAGCTAATGCATTTGTTTTGTAAATATAGGGAATAAAATTTGTACAAAATATATGTGTGCCATATTGCACAATGGTTTGTTAAGACTGTAAATATAATTTTGTAAGATATTGTATAATATATGAGAATAAAGAATAGAGATTCTCTAGAGACAAATCGTGATGACTGGCGTCATTGTAAACAATGCTATGGAATACAATAAATGAATGACAATGTTGGATAAACCTTTAAAGACTTCGATGAAGAATAAAACTTAGATTTTTTTAAAATTTTGTTTTTCTACAGGAGGTGTACTGTTCACTGAGTTACTTGTTAGTGTTTGATGTTCAGGTTTCAAAATCGCGTTGCTATCACATGGTAACATGATGTTATTTTGGGAAGAAACTCTTTGTCATCTATAAAAATACAAATGAATTTAAGATAGCGAAGCAAAGGAGTGCCAGCCAAACGCAAGCTGATTGAAAAGTTGCAATACTTTTTAAAATTTTTTAAAAATAACCACAAAATTAGTTTCCCTTGTCCTCCTAAGAATAAAGGGAGCTTCAATGACAGTCACTGCAATATCTTGAGTACTGAGGCTGGAGTCATAACTGTCATGGCTTGACCCCTCCCGAAGGAGCTCTAAGTTCTATCAATGGAGGGGGCAGCTCGAGCCCCGCCATTATTGTACGCAAATCGAGGAGAAGGGAGAACCTGCAAACTTATACTTATTACCGGCGACTTCTCATCCACGTACTCGTGCTGCCCCATATGAAAGTCCTCTATTCACCCATATCTTGTTTCAATGGTTCAGATTTTAATACACAGAAAAAGCTTATTAAAAACTACAAAAGGAAGTATTTTGCTTTTCAAAGCTTAAAATTTGTAAGATGTATAACTTATTGATAGCATTTCATTTCTATGACTTTCAAATGGACTCAGCAGTGAATGAAAGATGAATAGAGACAAACTTTGAAGATTTCGGCAGTTTGATCAGAAATTTTATATTAAAGAGGCCGTTCAAATTCATCACAACCAGATCAAAATATGGTAATCGACTTCACAACAACTAGACAGGGTGTTCAGGAAGGACGGTTACGAACAGTAAGAGTTGGCCTGTCATCTAAAAAAGATTAATTTTTGCAATAGAACAAGGGGTATGGTGAAAACGGGATCCGTTATGGGGATTCTTTGTTATTAAATTGAACAAAACAAGCCACCTTCGACTACCAAGCTGTTCGCTCTTAATATTAAGGGCATGTGACTTGCAATTTGGCGAAATAAATTTGTGAATTGACGGTTGAAGAAGTTGAGGGACTCTGCCCAAATGATATTTTTCGATTTCTGTCGAAAATGGAAGGTGGAAGGTAATTCTTGATGGCATATCTAGGGTGACTAGTCGTTGTTGAAATCTGCCTAGTGGTTCCGGCTGGGTTTGAAGTTTTTCCGTACAAATAATGTAGAGTTGAGTAGTTTTTTTCGATTTCTATCGAAAATGTAGGGTGTTGGGGCCAGACGAACATTGATGATATACCTACTCGTCGTAAGATTTCGTATGAAATAAAAGTTGTCGAAATTGGTACTAAAATTGGAACGAGGAGGAATGTCACAGGGTTTTTCCAATTTATTTTAAATATGTGGATAAAAGGCTATACTAGATAAAATGTACAATACAAATTGAATTGAATACAAATTTACAATAGCAGAGCAATCCAATTGTTTTAATAGCAACATGCGAAGCTTGTACCGCTTCAAACGATACGACCTTTGTACACTTTTTTTTAGTAATCCAAAGGTTTGTTTTAAAACGATGTTCTACTTGCCATTATCATATCATGCTGTGTACATCTTCTAATGTTGTTTTTCTCGGAACTGTGTTTTCCTATTGTACATCTGTACTCCATTCACTCTCAGTTGTATATTTTTCTGGTGCATCTTTTTCTTTTAATTCGAAAAGATGAAATAAAGCGAAAGTATACACCCGACTTCAATTGACTCAAACCAGTAATTGCAAATAATCTAGTACAATTTCATATTTCAACAATAAACATTTATTCACCACATTATTATATTATTATGTATATGTAGAACATCAGCACTCTTCCATTTATATAGAGGCAAGAGGCTGTGAAGACGATGAATCCACAGGTCCGTGATGCACAAAGGATCCAGACTGAGTCCAGTAGATTCCGACATTGGACTAAGAGATGGAAATCCGGACAAATCCAAGAGAGGATGTAACAGATAGGTGTCGCCGACAGTCGATAGCTCGCTCACAGAGGAAAAATCTTGACTGACTAAACTGAAGACCGCGCTATTATACCTAAGAACATTATAATTGCGCACGCAGCGCATTCAATTGTCATCTTGACCGCATGAGGAAGTAGTTCTTTAACCTACTGCTTCATAGCAAGGTAAGAGGTAATGTAAAGATTATATCAGACGGGCAACGTTTGGGCAGCGATTTCCGTGTACACTAGTGTAACGCCAGCCGCCAAAAGTTTCTCGTCACGTAACGCATTGAGACAACAGGTCAAACACGAGGAAGGCGAACTACGTCACCATCAAAGTCGCACCCTATTGGTTTGAATTTTCGCAGCTGACAGATTTCCGACACTACCGCGTACATTTTCATGTCGATTGAATACAGTCCTCGATTTTCGACATCTTGTCTGACCGGTGACGTGACGAGTAACTTGGGCGAGTGGCATTACCTTAGTGTACACTGAAATCGCTGACACTACGTTGACCGTCTGATTTAACTTTAAGAGGTTCGAGAGATCCACCGCAATTAAAACTACTGGAAAAGAGCTCCTTCCGGCTGTTCCCCCTTTACTTTTCCGACCCCATGTTTAATTGCATAAAACGTTTTTCTCTATATGCTTCACCTACTCTTAAAGTTTGTAAACAACATTTCTGAACGCCCTGCATATGAGCATCAAAATTCAACTTCTCGCATTACAACCTGTAGTGAGTTACAATCATTTTCATTTTAGATTAACACTAGCTGATGCCCGCGACTTCCTCAGCATGGTATACATTATTGGTGCCTAATTTCTCAAGATAAAGTGGTTAGAGATGTAATTCTCAGTTTATAATATTTTGCTTTCTTTTTTAATCGGTGGAAGAACTGTTGCGTGCATTCTTCAAAAAAAGTCTCTGCAGACGATAAATTGTAAATTCTGATTGAAGACATTTTCCAAAGATTTAAACAGAATGCCGCATGAAAACGAAATTGGTATCATTGAAAAACTAATTTTTCTAACTTTAAGATGATATCAAAATGGTTTTAGTACGATAATATTCTCTGAAGTTATTGCGGAAAAACGCTAAACTTTAAGGTAATTTTTAAATAATTAAAATTTCAAATAAAAGTTCGAAATATCCTTTCTTTATGAGCACCTACTTCCCAAGAAGCAACTACCTGCGAAATTTGAGGTTTCTAATCCTAGTAGTTTTTAAGATTCGTTGATGTGTCAATGAGTGACTTTTTCTTTTATGTATATAGACGGTTTCTGAGCGGCCTTGGCATTTATCACGATTGTTACTTATCTCAGGTTATTGTTTGATGTATTTTATCGATTTCTGCGGTTGGTATCTAAGTAAGAAATCATGTCATTCGTTTACTTCGGTGACAGCTGAAATTGATATTTCTGCTTAAATCACAAACGCATAAAGTTTCCTTCAGAAATAAATCAAGTTCATTTGAGGTAAATTTCTAAATACAAGTTTTCAGCTTTATACTTAAACCCCTTGCATTGGTTTAACTATAATAATATAACATAAATTATCATACGATTAATTATACTGATCATTACATAAATTATTATGCGATTAAGAATAATGATCATAACATAAATTATCATACGTTTAACCCATTTTCTGCTGGTGTTGCGTTTTCCCAACATTAATTTAATTATTTTTTAGATATAAATTTTAATAACTTTTTAGAAATAAATATTGTATATTATTAAGAAAACTTGAAATTTTGCCAAAAAGAAGGAGTCATTTTAATCATTCCACATTTAAACACGCAGGTTATATTTGAGTTAAATGAAAGGGGATCGCTCAAACCACATGATGAAAAGAATATCGCCGGAAAATCACACACTATAAAATCTCTATCAACCAAACAGAAATTATTTTCAATAATTCTCTGTCTCACTTCATGTAAAATGCTTTAAACAATTTCATGCAATTTGTAAATAAATTATAAAGCTTGGGGGCATTGCTTCGTTTTCGCAAGATTTTGTAACTAAAGCAAGCAAATGAATTAAAAAAAATGATTTTAATAATTTAATCTCTCAATTTATAACATAAATTTTTTTGTCTACTTTCGAAATTTTTCAGTATTTGCGGCAGGTGACGGGTTAATCTTATTGATGATATGACCTTAAATATTTCCATTGTTTTGTCAGAGCGTTGTCACTCTCGACTAATGAAAATTATACATATATATTATAAACCATTAAAACTCAAATAACATTTTAATCATATACACCTATTAAACCATAATTTAAAATGAAATATAAAACAATATAACCTAATAATACTCATACAATGAAAAACAGAAAGATAATAAAATTAAAAACTATTACTATGAAAAATACAACCCAGATATGGAATTCCAACAATCAAATGCCAATCGACCTTAGGAATCGATTATGTTACATTATTTCGAAATTTATAGGCACCAACCTTCTGTGAGGGTCAATTGTTGGAAAAACAACAATTATAGGAGAAAATCTCCAAAATATTTTAAGAAGAGAACGAGAAAAATAACTAAATGCTTACTAATTAAAAGTCATAGCAATAAATGCCAAAAACTAAATACGAAATACAGTTCCGCATTTATAGTGAAAATATTATAACTAAAATATGTTATATATACAATACTAAAACATTATTAATAAATTAAACTATAAATTTATTTTTTAAAAAAACATTATAATAACATATTTTATTTTGATAATATCGTTTAAATAATATGATGCAATTCTTAATATTATCACTTGCAAGCTATTTCTAATAATAGTGACTCTATCTACCTATGTAATGATGTACTAAAATCTAACTGAATTCAAAGGATATGAATATTTCAAATTAATCAATTCCAATAGACTATTAATTTAAATGTGCTAATAATTTTTCGTTAATATAAGCAAGTATGGAATTAAGAGGGAATCCATAACTTAAGATATTTTCAATAAATATATCGATATATGATCTCTGTTTTTTACTGTCTGTGATTAAAATATTGCTTTTATGTATATATTTCCGGATGATATTTCTAAAAATTTGAATACTTATATTGCTATTCCAAAATGGTAGCCTATTTATATTAAACAGAAAACTGTTTCTTTTATCAAACATTTCCGTACTTAATTTTTTTATAAACTATTTTGATCTCAAGATCTACAAAATCTGCAGAAGAAATACCTTCATTAGTTTTAATTAAAGTTAAATACTCTGGATAAAAGTCAATAAGTGGAGTGTATCCTTCTGCTCTTGAACAAATAATTAAATCATCAATATACTTGTACATGATAAAGGAGTTAATTTCTTTTTCATAGTAATGTAAGTACAGTGAAACCTCTTCGAACGGCCACCCCTGCATAGCGGCCACCCCTCTGAACGGCCAATTTTTCGTGGCACGGATTTTTCGGCCCATAGACCTAATGTTAAAATAACCCCTAGTAACGGCCACCCAACCCCTCTGAACGGCCGCCGGGTGGGTTCGCCCATCCTATTTAACAAACGCATCGGTTAGAGATTTTCTTTTTAAACTGAAAAACAAACTTGAAAAAATGGTTTTTTTTCCGAGAAGGGTAAAAACTTAAAACAGTCACAAATTTATCCTTTTTTCAAAAAATGTAAAAAATTATTAAATAAAGTACTATTTTCTCTTTAGATAAGTCTCAAACTTCATTTTAAATAAGAAATATGTGTCAGACTTGCTTATATCATGTATTATAGCAATTATCTTGTAATTGTAACGAAAACCCTTCAGAGCGGCCACCCCCTCTGAGCGGCCAATTTTTCTCGGAACGGAGGGGTGGCCGCTCAGAGAGGTTTCACTGTATAAATTAGTTAGAGCATTACTTGCTGGTCCACCTTGAGGAATACCTTTAATTTGTTGGTATAATTTATTGTCAAAGCTAATATAATTTTCTTTTAATATAACTTCTATTAGTGTTTTATATTTTTTAAAATCAATCATATTATATATTCTAAAATCTTCATAAATCTGTAATAAAATTTTCATGAAACCTTTGATATCTATACTATTGAATAAATCTTGAAAATCAAAAGTATGCACAGAGTATACATTAATATCTTAAAAATTCTTTATAATTTCATAGCTATTATTAATAATCACCGTATTATTCTGTTCTTTTAATTTTTTAATAATCTCTTGCAGATATTTTTGTAACAATTTACCTATTTTCTTAATATAGCTATAACTACCATTCGTTACACTTCTAAATTTGATAGGGTATATATATATATATAGATAGATAGAATATAAATCGAAAAATGAAAGAGTATAAAATGTGAAATGAAAAACGCAATAAAAGCACAATAACGTTTCTTCAGGGGATGAAGTTATTGTGAATTGCTAAATATAAAGTTTGACATTTTCTTGCAATGAGTTATGCCGCAAGGCCTAAAACACTAATTTTCATCCCTAATGCCAAACCAACCAGAAAAAAAACAGAGAGAGGAGTTTTGAATAATTAAAACAGAATTATACGATGTGATAATACGTACGAGAATACGTTTTTTTCATATCCTTTCGAATTTGATATGAATGTTTGTTATTTATTTTATTGTTTTCTATTATGTTTTGCCTCTTTTATATTCATATATATATATATATATATATATTTCTAAACAAAACAATGCTACATATTTTATACCAAATCGAAAGATGTTTTACAGATGTGCTGCTAGAATTTTTCGTTCATTTAACACATGAATGAATGAGTTTTGAAACTCAAATTAAACTTGTTCTGTTCTCGAGCTGCTGCGATCATTCCGTAGATTTTCCTACATGCACTACAAAACAGAGCTTCAAAATCGTGAACAGAAATTTTAATGACTTTGTTTCCAAAGTTCGGAGCTTCTGATTGTTGAGTATGTATACTTTCTATCCCCGTTGGAGCTAAATTATCCCACATAGAGTTTGACAAATATTATTAAAATATTCATTTTGTATCGGAGCACAATATATCTTTTCGTAAAAGTCACAGTTTCATTAACTTTTTTCAATGATTTTTTTATTAAAAAAGTACAAGCATCGGGTACACATGCTAATGTTATGGGAAATTTGGAAAACTCGATTTTCTGTGCAAAAATTGAATCATTTTTATCTTATTTTATACCACAATTTAAGAATATTGGTTACAAAATTTACATGTAAAGACATTGTGTTCTTATTTGGGCCATTATAGATTTCGTGGGTTAGAAATAGAAATGGAAAATACTTCACTAAAATAGAAAGAATCAACGTCTGATGTGCATTTATCGCCTTCATCGGGGTATCATCAATACTGATTGTCCCGGTTTTACAGCACTTGGTGTACCCGGTTTTACCCCGAGTACACAAGTAATAAAAAATGGAATAGAATTGCGCAACTATTGGGCTAAATTCTAATTGTTTGATTGGGTATAAATCTTTAGTAAAATCATAATTATCTCTACTAAATATAATATTTAAAACTGTGATGATTATTAAGTAAGGATAGTTTAAATCAAACGAGCATTAGAGAGGTGGCGTCTTTTAAAACAAATAAACCTTCTATTAGCGCTAATAAAGAACTAATAACGCTAAAATTAAGGGTATCCGGTCTTACTCCACTACCCGGTTTTACCCAACTCTCCACCACTTAATTTATTATCCCTAAACTTAAAATCTCTCTGAGCAGCGATAATTCATGGCTTGATCGAGCCTCACATAACTTACACTAACATTCAGATTCACACTCACAGTGATACTTAAGACATAAGACAGACAAAAACGCTGCTAGAGGCAAAGTAAATATTACGAGAAGTTAAGCCATAATACCCACAATCAAGGATTAACCAAACATCATTTTTGTTGCAGACGTTTAGTTAATGTCAGAACTATTGATTTCATTAGTGCTTTTCGATGAGGCCACTAAGGAGATTAAGGAAGCCAGTATATTGCAAGAAACTTCGTTATCTTCCTCGTGACCATCGTCGAAAGTGCATTAAAAAATCCCAACTCTAAACTTAATTTCTTTTCAGAGTCTTTAAGACGAGAATGCTATAATATTTCTTGCGCCTTTCGTTTTCTATGCTTCGGCTTTACATCTTCGACACCTTACAGTAAATAGTTTTTATGTATAGATTGGAATAAAAATATTTTTCAGTAGACTGATTTGCTGTTCAAATGTTAAAAACGGCTATAAACGTAGTATCGGGAAGTAATAATAATAATTAAACCTTAGGATTTTTAGTGTTTCTGTAAACTCCACGTGTAAATACAGTCATACAAATGGCATAACTAATTTCTGTTTACCAGCCTGGATATAAAATTCCAAGCTTTAAATAAAACCTTGTTTGGTGATGTAACCTGAACGTTATAGCTTGAAAAAAAAAAAGAAGTTTTTATAAAATACTTTTTTATTAAGAAAGTGGTAAAGTATTTATAAACACGTTTGTTTGCATCTTAATATATGTTTTTATCTACGTCCTTTAATATATAAACTATTTTTAGGAAATGATTACAGATGTTAGTGACTATAAATATAAATCTATTCAAGTATTACTTCAAAACTTTTCTGTCTCTCAATTCATCCTCATATCGGCATTATTCATCACCATGAGGCGAAAGATTTTAAAATGAAATACAATGACGTTAAGAAACAGGAAGAATAATCGGTGTTATATGAAAAATATTGTCAGGATCGTAATAGAAAATTCCGGAAAACAGTTTACACAACGGGTACTGGATAGATAGAGCTATAATTATGCTAGATGGCTCAAGACTCAGATTGCAATTATTATTTTAACTTTTTAGAAGAATTCTGGACAGGATAAAACGGAATATTTTTGACATTCAAGTGTTCTACCAAAACTGGACAGCCTCTCATTTGATGTCTCCAAATAGACAATCAGTGAAAAAATCCAATCTGCTGGAGCAGATGACAGACATACGAAAAATTCAACGATTTAAAATACCAAATTTTTAAGAATTAATTTCTCTCTCGCCACATTCATCTCCTTAAATCCAGACATTTTGAGGATCCGGACACTACCGCAGACGGGAGCCTGAATCAGGACTATCTGGACGTATGTTAACCATGCAGACAAACCAATCGTAGAGAACTAGAATTATAGAGGCAGTTATTTTAAGTGCTTAATAACGTTTTATTTGAACGGTTTGCTTACAAATAAATTGTCCTTTCAGAAAACAGTGATGTAATGCTTTTAAAATAGTGGTACTTAAATATATACGAAAATTTGAAATTTAAAAGTACTTTGGTGAGGGGACCATTGAAACTAAGCTATGCATAAACGATTTCAGTTGAATAATCCCGGTGAACCGACTGGTCGTTCAGGTGAACCGAAAGGTGGCTAGTGTACAATATAGCACAACATTATTAAAAGAAAAAATTTACTCATTGTATTTAAAAAATAATTGCGTTAAATTATTAATACATTTTTCAGAACTGAAACAAAGTTTTTTACTATTTTACGCTCGAGATGGGATATAGTCTTCAAGCTTTTAAAACATGGATCATTTGGACATAATCGTTGAAAACAGTTACTTTCAAGAAAAGAGAAAAACAAGATTAGATGAAACTAAAGAGAAGGAGCAACTATAAGGATGTAATATACGATCTTATCTCATTTTCATGCGAATTATTTACGCAAATTATGCTTGCATCAGCATTAAAAACTGACATTTAAGCAAATGATTCACATGCGTTTTTTCTGTGAAAATCGCTAATGACACTCCTAAACATTGAAACCGTTGAAAGGGCCATCATCCTAATACTTAAATAAAAGCAAAAAATCTGACTAGGCCATAGGTCGTTTTTAAAGTTTTACGGAACCTTCACTCAAAATTTCAAGTTTGAATTCGTAAATTTTTTTTTATGCTCTCACTATAAAATGCGTCGTTCGATTTACTTCTAATTTGATATGAAAATTCCTTGAGGTGATCAAAACGACTTTCCTGTAGGAAATTTATTTTTTAGTGCCGTTTCAAGATGGTGACCGTTTTACTGGTTTCAGTGTTGGAGAGTCATTGGCTAGCTTGGTATCACTAAGCATTTGACTCATTTAGGTAAAGGAGAGACATTTAATTGTAATTTTGTTAATACTGATAGAACAGACATTGAATTGTAATTTAGTTAATACTTATAAAATCAAAGATCTGTGTAAAAAGAGATAAAAGTTCATAATTCCATCTGTTCTTGTTTTTTTCCTTGCAAGTATGCGGTTTCAAATATTGTAGCGAACAATTTATTTTGTGAAAATATCGAGACCTCCTTGATTCTCCAGCGTAAAATTTTTAGCAGTTGTACTCGAATACAATTTTGATGTAACTTTATTATTAAGTTAAAGGAATTGCTTTGTAAATACCTTTCAGTAAAATTTGTACATAATATAGGTGTGCCATAATGATTTGTTATAGTTGAAATATATAAAAAATACTTTAAGTAAAGTTTAAAATTGCTTCTTTAAGAGAACCATGAATAAAAAGTTTTGCAAGTTTCATTTTAAATCTTATTTCCGACGAACCAGCTTCTGGTTCTTGGAAATAAGATAACAGCTACTTGAAGCTGGCTAGTATTCAATAAAATATATTTTTTTGAAAAAATGCCTTAAACATTTTTAT
The DNA here is from genome assembly GCA_013235015.1 of Araneus ventricosus. NCBI lineage: Eukaryota > Metazoa > Arthropoda > Arachnida > Araneae > Araneidae > Araneus > Araneus ventricosus. The sequence goes on along the minus strand of BGPR01031758.1, from coordinate 6,056 downwards.
GGAAAAATACTTTCTCAAAATAAACTTTTTGAGTTCTCGAGCCTCTGCGGTCATTCCATAGGCTTTCCTCCATGCATTACAAAAGAGTACATCAAAAACGTGAACAGTAATTTTTATGTCTTTGTTTCCAAAGTTCGGAACATCTGATTGATGAGTATCTATTCTTTCTATCTCTCCTTTATTTTTATGAAAACCAGGAGAGAAACTTCGGATTTTTCTTTTCTCTAGACATGCCAGTAATTGCTCAATCTTAACCAAACGCACTGTTGTTTAGTTTTAAAGTTAATTTGATGACTAATGTTCAAAACTCAAAGACGAGACTATGGACTGTGCAGGGTGAAGTGGAGTGAAATAGGGTACACAAGACTCGAAGGCATGTTGGAGATGAACTGTTCCACATCTAGCTTGTCAAATTTTATTAAAATATTCATTGTTTATCGGAGTACAATATATCTTATCAGAAAAGTCACAGTTTTAGTTTAACAGTTTTTCGATAATTTTTTTTATAATGAAAGTCAACCAACCCGGGAACGCCTGTTAACGTTAAGGGAAATTAGGAAAATATGATTCTCAGTTTAAAAGTAGGATTCATTTTTATTTTATACGACAATTTAAGAATATTGGTTACAAAATTCACATGGAAAGCAATTGCCTTCTTCGCGCCAATGTAGATTTCGTGGGTCAGCTAAGGCAGTTTCTTCATAGGATTAACCCTTCTCATTCATATAAATTAGAAAATTAATTTAATTATTAGACAAACAACGTCTGATGCGTATTTATCATCTTCATCAGGGGGAATCATCAATACTGATTGTCCCGGTCTTACGTCAGTTGGAGGACCCAGTTTTACCCCTAGTGCAGAGGTTATGAAAAAGAAATAGAACTGGGCAACTATTGGACTAAATTCTTATTGTTTGATTGGGTACAAAACCTTTATAAAAGTAGAATTATCTGGACTAAATATAGTTTTTAAAAAAAATTAATAAAATATATTATTGAAAATGGATAGATTAAAATCAAACGAATATTAGAGAGTTGACGTCTTAAAACAAATAAACCTTCACAGATGCAGTGCATTCAACAGGTGCAAAACGTCACTATTTCTGTTGAGAATTCTGAAGCCCTTCTCGGAGAGCATCATTTTTTTGTCTTGACCGAATCAGATCGACAATAGTTCTAGACCATCTTTTGATGACAATTTTTTTGTCTTTTTCCATTACGGATTGAAAAAAATTTTGGAATGAATAGGAGATAATAGCCTTTGTAGCTGAAAATCCCCCCAACCATCCTTTTCAAATAAAATCAAACCATCTCTGTTACTTTGACTTGAGTGGTAGACTGTAAATAAGTACCTGTCCGCTAGGAAGAAGAACCAATAGCACCTGAATTAAGGTTACCCGCTTTTACCCCAATGTCCCTTACTTAATTTATTATCACTTAGCGTAAAATCTCTCTAAGCAGAGATGACTCATGGCTTGAGCGAGCCTGACACAATTTACGCTAACACTCAGATTCACACTCTCAATGATACTTAAGACACAAAGCAGAAAAAAACCCTCTAGAGGGCAAAAGAAATATTTCGAGAAATCAGGACCTAACACCCACCATCAAAAATGCAACAAGGATGATTTCTGTTGTAGACTTTTAATTAATGTCAGAACTATTGAATATATTTTTGCTTTTCGATAAGACCACTAAGGAAGATATTGGAAAGCCCCTAAAATTGCAGGAAACATCATTTACCTCCTAGTGACCATAATCGAAAGTGCATTAAAAATCCTCAACCCTAATGTATTTTCGCATCCTGAATACAATTCAGCGCATTCGAGATTCTAATGTAATGCCTTTAAGACGGGGATGTTAAAATATTACAGACCCCCTCTGCTGTTCTATGCTTTGGTTTTACACCTTCGACATCCTACCTTAAATAGTTTTCATGTATAGATTGGAATAAAATTTTTCTTCAGTGGACTGATTTGTTGTCTAAATGCAAAAAATGTCTAGAAACTTAGTATCGAACACTAATAATATTAATTAAAACTTAGAACCTTTAGCTTTTCTGAAACCTGCATGTGTAGATAATATCAAATAGCAGCACTAATTTGTATTTACCAGCTTGGATATGAAATTCAAAGCTTTAAATAAAATCAAAAATGTTTTAACATTGAATGATGATTAAGTTTGGAAAAAAAATTTTTATAGAAGAATTTTGTAATAAAAGAGTGGTAATATATTTATAAACGCACTTGTTTACATCTAAACATTATGTTTTCATCTTCCGTCCATTTTTACTACATAAACTGTTTCAAGAAAATGATTACAGATGTGAGTGATTATAAATGTAAATCTGTCCAAGCAATATTTAGTACAGTATGATTTCAGAAATTGTCAGTGATTCAATTCATCCTCAAACCGGCATTATCCCTGACCATGAAGCGAAAGATTTAAATTGAAATACAATGACGTCAAGAAACAGGAAGAATCATCGGTATTATATGAAATATATTGTCGGATTGTAATAGAAAATTCCGGAAAACAATTTACCCAATGGCTACTGGATAGATAGCGCTATAATTATGCTAGATGGCTCTAGACCAGGGGTCGGCAACCTATTGAAACGGAAGAGCCAAAAGTTACAATTTACAAAATTTCCCAGTTTTTAAAGAGCCATTAAAAGTTTTCGTTTCAATATTATAGTATTTGCTTTTATATATTTGATTAAAATAAACGGCTTTAAATACGGCATAATATTTGTTCATATAAAAACACAAATATAGATAATTACATCAATGGGAGCATTGGCTTTGCATGACTTTCGAAAGTTTGATTAAATCTGGCTTATAACTTGTTGTTTTAAGTTTCAAGCACGTCTCTAGATTTTTATTTGTTAGTTGACTTCTAACTTTACTTTTTATTATATTCGTGCAAGAGAACGCTTGCTCGCACGAATATGTCAACCCGAAGATCGTCAGCACTCCATATGCCAACTTCTTCCCCTCACTGTAGCATTCTGGAAGACTATTCCATGCGCCGAATATGAGGGCCTCAACTCGCGGAATTTCTTTTAGAGCTGTCCACTTGTGCTGCGCCATGCGCATGCATTTCTGGACCTCCAACTTGCTCTTGAGTTCTGTGAACTTGCCACTCCACAAGAGTCTTTGGTTTTCAAATCCAGCAATTGCATTTGAAGCGATCCAGCATGAATTCCAAATGGATCAATGTTGATCTCATTTGTATTTGTGTTGAGAGGATTTACTATGAACGCGAGAGTACTTTTGTTTGTTTAGAATTGCTCGAATCTCTCAGCGAATCCATCCTTCATGTTTTTTAAAGTTATGCTGAAGTAATTCGTGTCAATAGTTGCATTGGTCTCATCGCGATATTGCTTCAGATTTTTAAAATGAAGTAATTTACCGCTCGCCATGTCTTCAACAAAAAGAAGTAATTTTTTTTCGAAACAAACTACTTCTTCAAGCAAGGCGTAGGCTGGGTTGCCTTTTCCTTGCAGTTTTAGATTTAGTTCATTTAGTTTCATTGTGGTATCTACCATGAAGTTGAATTTTTGCAGCCATTTGTCTTCTTCCAATTCTGAATTGTCAATGCTTTTATCATTGAGGAATGTTTTTATTTCACTCAAGCACAAAGCAAAACGTTGCAATACGTTACCTCTGGAAAGCCATCGCACTTTATTGTGCAAAAGTAAGTCAGAAAACTGACTATCTATTTCTTCAAGGAAATCTTTAAACCGGCGATTGTAGAGTGCTTTTGCCAAGATGCTGTTAATAATCTTAATTACCAAGTTCATGACCTCAACTATTTCGGCCGAAAATGTTTGGGCAAAAAGCGCTTCTTGATGAATTATGTAGTGAAACGTTAGAATTTCGTGGTTTATTTTTTTTTCTGAAGAATTGATGTTAATCCTCTATGTATTCCTGTCATACTTCTGGCTCCATCAGTTGCTATAGAAACGATTTTAATTATATCGATTCCATTGTCTTCCAGGCATTTTTGCACAGCATTTGCTATATCTTCTCCACGAGTTTGGCCTGGTAGTGCAATCCTAGCAGTTCTTTTGGACCTTGGGACGACATATACCTGACGAACAGTGTAACTTGTGCCGTGTCTTTTATCTCGAAGACTCATCTATAGCAAGTGAACAGGCAGAAGCCAGTTGAATGTCTTCCACTTGCATATGTGTTACATTTGAAGACATTTTAGCAGTTCTATCTTGTACTGTTTTAGTAGATAATGGCAAATATTTGATTTTTTTCATGATTTCTGCTTTGTTTTAAAATCACGAAACAGTTCTTCAGATGCACGTATAAAACAATCTTTGACGTACTCACCATCTGTGAATGGTTTTCCTCTTTTCGCAAATTCTAAAGTTACTGCAAAGCTTACCAGATTTACAGTATTGGAAAAATGTGTCCAGTTACTTATCATGGAACTTGAATGGTTTTTTTTTTGGGGGGGGGAAGCTCTTCAACAGCTTTTTTTCGTGCGTCACCGGTTGGATATTTACCAAAAAACTGGGTATGTTTTGTAGTGAAGTGTCTCTCCAAATTTGGCTTCTTATTGCGTGCGAGTTTTTCGTGGCAAATGAGACAAGTCGGAAGACCATCTGTGTTGCATATGAATGCAAGCAACTCCGTCCAATCCTAATTGAATTCTCGGTTTTCTTCAGTTCTTCTCTTTTGTTTACCAGATGCCATGCTGGCGGCGGAGGTAAAAAATGTTTTTTTTTAAATTTTACCTAGCTATCTAAAACGACAAACAATTTATTTACCATTATTACTTCGTTAACGCGATCCTCAGATATGTAATCCAATTCTGTTACTGATTTATTATATTATACGCGTACATACCTTTGAGAAGATAATTCGCTTCTAAATCGTATTCTTCTTGAAACAACAAGCGAATATACACGCAAAAACCGCAAGCGATTAAATTAACACACATGCAACGTAACGTCGACCGCACTATCCGAGGATGACTGACTGACAACACGTCTAGACTCTAGACGGTGGCTGTTTGGGTGAGACGGAGTTTGAGTTTGGTTTTGTGGCGCAAGAGCCATGGGCGAGACGGAAATGGAATGCAATTGGCTGTCACGAAGTCTCATCTCTAAGAATAAAACAATAGTTCAAATTTATCTCATTACGGTCATGTTAAGCGTAGCGATTTGTAATTTACGATTATGAAAATAGAAGCTATTGAGAAATTAGGTACTTAAAAATATATTTTCTTATTTTTTAAGGGTTTTGATAATAAATTATTAATTTTTTCGTATGGAACTGGAGAGCCGCAAGTTTACATCAAAAGAGCCGCAGGTTGCCGACCCATGCTCTAGACTCAGATTGAAATGATTATTTTAACTTTTTACTAGAATTCTGGACAGGATAAAACGGAATATTATTAAACATTCAGGTGTTCTTTCAAAACTGGACAGCCTCCCCATTTGATCTGTCCAAATAGACAATCAGTGGACAAATACATTGTGCTGGAGCAGATACACATGGTAGACATATGAAAAATTCAACGTTTTAAAATAATTAATTTTGAAGAATTAATTACGCTCTCGCCCCATTCATTGCCTTAAATCTGGACAGTTTGAAGATCCGGACACTAAGGCGGAAGTGAAAATGAATCCGAATTGTCGGATATATGGTAACCGTATACATAGACCAAACGAAAAGAACTAGAATCACAGATGCTGCTCTTTTAAGTGCTTAAAATACCAGTTTATTTGAACGGTTTGCGTTCAAATAAAAGTTTTCTTTCAGAAAAAGTGATGCTATGCTTTCAAAATAGTTGGGTAGAAATATATACGAAAATTTGAAATTTAAAAATTATTTGGTGAGGGGACAACTGAAAGTAAGCTATGCAGAAAAGATTTCAGCGCAAGACTCTCGGTGAACCGACTGGTCGCCAAAGGTGGTTAGTGTACAATATAGCACACCTATATTAAAATCAAATTTTACTCCATGTATTTAGAAAATAATTTTGTTAACTTATTAATACATTTTTCAGAACAGGAACAAAGTTGTAGAAAATTT
>BGPR01031757.1:0-17858 GCA_013235015.1 Araneus ventricosus | reverse complement strand
TAAATAATACTTTAGAAGTCATATCGTCCATGTGTCTCTTGGAACTGCTTAAAAGTAAATCTAGCCACTTACTGTTCTGTTATTGTTTTATTTTCTTACTGTATAATACTGATAAACCTTTAATTATAAAAATATTTTAAATTGTCTCGCAAATACGTAGGTGGTTCAGAAAGTAAAGTAACAAGAGCTATCACGGGTGCACAAATTTCCCGCGCGAATTAAATTCTATATCTAAATAGAATAGACGATCACAGCACTCTTACGCAATCGGTCGATGGTGTTAGTTGTGCTGTAGCGCTCCGAAATCTCTGTTAAAAAATGGCGGCGTTGAAGAATACATGGTTGGCGATTTAAGTGCGAAGTGTAATAAGGTTTTTGCATTTAAAGAAAACGTCTTCTTCTGAAATTCATCGCCAACCTGTTGAAGTTTACAGAGCGAGTGTAATGTCACGAAAACAGGTGTGAAAACAAGATTTTCTTCCACGAAAACAGGTGTGCAGTCTTGTCGAGAATGTCTACCATAGAGACATTGGAACACCTTCCCTACAGCCCGGATCTCGCATCAACGGATTTTCATCTCTTCGGACTATTGAAGAAGCACCTGGCATGTTGCTATTTCAGAACCCATACCTCAGTCCAGGCAGCCGTCTTTAAGTGTCTTCGCGACCTTGACCCTGATTTCTTCTATGCCTGTTTCGATAGATCGGCTTACCGATGGTACAAATGCTTCAGCAACCATGGTGACTGTGAGGAAAAGTAATATGTACCAGTGCCTTTCTACCTTTGTCTATCTCCTTGATTTCGTGAATAAACCTTTTCTCTCTCATAGGACTTGCTACCTTACTTTTTGAACCACCGTCCAAAATTTCTAATTACACTTCCTTATAAAATAATATTTTTACCATTCAGACAAATAGTACTATAGGAATGTATTATTTTCCCAATATCATATAATAAATTATCTATGGTTAAAACTAATTATCAATTTCTATTGTTTGGAGAGTGCGTTGTGAAAATTTGTCCATTACTTTAATTCTGTATGTTCTATTCGATTACAATTTCAGGCAGAAAATTATTGTATCACAAAAAATTAATCGTATTTGAAATAAAATATTATAGTTTTTATGCTCCATTTAATTTCAAAAGCACATAATGTAATCAATTTCTTTTCCAAAAGGTAGTAAAATTTCATGAACTGTCCTTTTCTGCCATTTCTTTTCGTTACTTTGTATTTCTACATAGAAGCAATGAAACAGAAAACAGAACTGAAATAGAATGATGTTTGGCATAGCTCTCATAGATAATTTCATAAAATATAGTTTATTTTATTTCTAAAAATATTTGCAATTATTCCCTTACTATATCCTCCATTGTGTCCATCAGACGTTGAAAGGAAAAAGCTCCATTGGTTGGTTTTGCAACAAATTTTCTTTCACCGGCTGGCACCAAGAGTAGATTGATGCAATGTTTCTCAAGCTTTCTGTATTTGCGATCCAGTTTTGAATCATAATTTTCATCGCGCCCCCCTCTCATATAATAATAATGTAATTTTGGTATTTTGACGCTAAAGCTTCACTACGACCTTAATTACAGACATTATAAAATACCAAGAATAAGTAAATTTATTGATATTTTGCAACACCAATCAATTGCATTGACAAAACCAGAATTGCTATATATTTGTCTCTATTGCACTATCTTACGTCCACCATATCGGACATTGTCGAGGCTTCGCGAGAAGTCGAGAGGAATCACTAATAATTATTAATTTTTTTAATTAACATTGTTATGTTAATTATCAAATACATTGTACAGTACTGATACAATCCTATTTATATCAGTGTAATGTGTATTTTATTTTTTGTTATGTTAGACTGTATCTTGTTTTACTTTTCCTTTCAGTAAAATAATCAATTTTTTAAATAATATTTGCTTTTCGATATGCACGTGCACCTCATTCAGTGTTATCACGCAAGGTGAGGTTAACTCGACTTTGACGTCGTGATGATTATCATTCAATTAACCTCCTGATGACTATCATTCAATTGACCTCGGAAGCTATGGCATGGTGAGGTTAACTCTTTGATGTCGTGAAGATTTTCATTCAATTGACCTCGGAAGCTATGGCAAGGTGAGGTTAATTCGACTTTGATATATTGATGAATATCATTCAATTGACCTCGGGAGCTATGGCAAGTTGAGGTTAACTCGACTTTGACGTCGTGATGCTTATCATTCTATTGACCTCGGAAACTATGGCAAGGTGAGGTAAACTCGACTCGTGGTTTCTACAAATTCCGAAAGTGATGACATAGGTAACTATATTTCTCCTCAGCAAGAAAGGGCTCTAAAAGAGGCTGCGGAATATGATAATCAAGGTTTGAAGCACAATTCCACCAAATTAAACTTACAATCTTTTATTGTCAAACGTTCTTACTCAGTTACAGACTGGAACTTATGTGAGGGAAGAGTAGGCTCATATGTCATTCTTGTTTTTCTTAGCACTGTTTGTAAGTACAAAGTCTGTCCCAATCCTTTCAAGTAATTTCCAACATGGACGTTAATCTCACTAAACAAGATTTTATTTTAAAATTTGTATAATATAACTTAGAGAAAACACTTGGATTAACTTCAATTACTAGTTTTTGCTATGTTTTTCTGTTCTATTATTTTAAAATTTGGAATTTCTCAAATTAGATGATGTCGTAAAACAACAACTTATTGAATCATGAAAGAACCTCTTCACAATGATACTCGAGCTATACTCGTGAATCGAATAATGACATTTTAAAATTTATAAGCAATATGATTCGGTATAAAATTTTTTTAAAAAATTAACTCATTAGCGTGTGAAGTGCTTTACGGACTCTTGGTTGAATCAATGCGACAAACTATTTCCAAAAAAAGAAGGATGTGATGTAATTAGATGGCACAGAAAACTACACTGTTAACACTAAACGTTCCGACACTTAATATATTCTTATTCGCACCGTAACCGGTCAAATGAACGGTTTTTTGATAAAACCTTACTAAATGTTGTTTTTCCTGATTAAATGTTGAAAATATTGATTTCAGTTAGGAAATATTCAACAAAGTAAATTCCAGGGAATAATTGAACAAAAAATAATTTTGTGGAATTTCTATAAAATGATCGTATTCACACACAGACAAAAATCGTTATGTGTGTTTCTGCGGATGTTGACAAAGACGAGACAGATTTGTGTAACAAAAACATTATTTGGCCGGTCATGGCACGTTTAGTGTTAAGAGGTGAAATACTATTTGATTAAAAGACAAAAAATGTTGCAATACCAGGATTTTTATGCAGATTGTTTAATCCCCAGTAGTAGATCAGACACATGCCTGCGTGGTGAAAAACGTGTAGAAAAGACACTTGCTTTTGTTTTTTACGTAGTACGAAGAATACCTGCAACAAACTTGGATGGATTAGTTCGAATAACGATGGAACGTAATTGGTGAGTTCGATTTAAATAAATTCGCAAAACCGCTCAAAAATTTATAGATTCTCTTATTTTAATTTATTTTACCAAAGGGGTAGTAACGTAAATTAAGAGATAAATTAAAAGCATGCAGTATACAAAGTATGAAATCATTTTAATTTTAAAGAATGAACAGGAATCGCATTATATTAGCATATATTATTAATATTATTCGCATATAATATTATTTTCATTTGAGTCCATCTTGCTTGCATCGCATTATTACTAAATAAATAACTACGTAATTGTGAGTACAAAAGATTCAATCTTAATTGCACTGAATTATATTTAAAGATATAAACTTAATTACACTTCCTTATTATTACAGAATTAGTCATAACTGTCTTTTATTAATATAAATGGATTAACCTTAAGCACGTCATTTATCTAAAAAAGAATAGTATAATCTGCAACTAATGTATCTTAATTTCGATAATGTAATGAAAAAAAACTGATTTTTATCAGACATAGTGATCATACCGTATCCAAGAGGTCTATGAACTTAATGATATATAAATGATATCCGGGCTTCAAAGCTATCTGAAAAATAAATAAAATTTATCACAGGAAACCAACAATAAGACTAGAATTTTTTAATTTTGAAAAAAATGCCAGATTATATTTTATTTTACCCTTTGCAGTTGTAAGTTTGCTTTTAACAACAAATACATTTTTACTAATTCCGTCTTATATCTGAAAGAAGTTAGTCAATAAAAATTCATTCCGGCTATGAAGCCAGCAGTAAATGAATATAATGCATTGCATTTTACAATGCCTGTTGCATTCTTTCATTAATAATTATGCACCTCATTAACGCATCAACAGCAAAGGGTTAAATCTATTTACAAACAGCATATTGAATAATGTCACTGAATGTACAAATAGTCGTATGTCAAAACATATATCAGATTGAAACCCAGTGGTCGTCTCTCTTTCATATCACTAAAGGATGATAAGTCGCCAGGGCTCAAATGGATGATGGTTGTTGTGTTACATGTTAAGGTAAATATTGCAAACAAAACTTCTGAGGGTTCAAAATATGAAAATGTCTTTAACCATTTGCGGACAGGTGACTTTTTAGAGCACTCAGATCAGGTTATGCGGCATCTCGTTTTTTCCATCTCTACGCTTATTTACTTATATACAACTTTGTTTTTAACGGTGCAAGATTAGAGGAACAATCGATGAATCATACAAATATTTGGGTTTGAGTTTGTCTCAGAATCAGTTTCTTGGTCACTGTACTCAGTCACATCTCCATCGAGACATAATGCATCAAATTAGTCTTCATCCGGTATTTTCTTGCTCAATTTTTCCAAAATAGCCGAATATTGTTCTGCAGGTGTACCTAACGTTATATTATAGCCATGCTGAGTTACGGAGTGCGTTTCATGCACTTTCAAGCGCGGTCAGACCGAACTGACTGATTCATTGTCAGTGGAAACTATCGGAGCAAGTAGGAGAAATGTTTATACGAGGTTAGAGGGGTGGCAAGATCTCCTCCTTCGATAGCTTTTATTCAGCTTATGATACATAGCCACTGGCGCACTCTATACGATGTACAGCAAAGGGTTACACGTTAATCAGTTAATATTTAGAAATTACCGTTTCATTGTATTTTTTATCTTAACAGCTTTCTTGTTTCTGGCATTCGTTGGCCATATGAAGTGCTGCCGACTATTGGAATTAAACCAAACTGCATTGTTGACATACGGCCTTTTGTACTGTCAGTGACGGTAAGTTTCTTTAATCGATAAAAGAGAATTTACCTCCAGCATTTCATGAATTTTTGGATTCTTTCTAATAACGCAGCGTGAATCCCAATATCTTATGACACCATCTATTGCCTAAAGTGAAAGAATGAAAATTAATCATAAAAACTCATTTCTTAATTAAGCATTTTCTCCATTAAGAATTAATTGCATTTGAGAGGGAGCGATCAATTGAGAAATAATTGGGTATTGTTTTTAATAATATTTAATTTTTTAAAATTCGTGTTTTTTGTATCCCTGTTTTGAATGTTGCACAATCGTGGTGGATGAGTCTCAGCTTCAGGACTGGTGGGTCGTGGATGCAATTCCTGATATCACCAAAGATCGACAGCGTATACAAGTCTGGTGTTTGTTAAATCCAATGGAGTCAAGCGGTCTTCCAGTGGTGTGTCGTTAAAGTGGTAAGATGTTGTCGACTTAGGTATTGTCCTCGTCAGATAACCACAGTTCAAAAGTATGCGATCATCCCTAAAGAGGCTATATGTATCTCTGAAATAGGATTTAAATCTAGTGACCGTCTCAGGCGTCGTCTTCGTAATTGTTCCGGACGAGATGTTTCTTGTGTTCTTTTCTTTTACAAGGTAATCAGTGGTTCGATCGATTGTACTGATATACTGAGAGCTATAAATTTCGCCGCGCCTGCCAGATTTTTAAGGAACCAAAGTTCTTTTCCAAATGTATTTTCTAAATTTAATTATATTAACAGGTTCTCGTTATGTAAATTTTATGAGACTTTCAACAGGATCTCTGGTGAACTGGATATTTATCATATGTCTCCTACTGTTTTTAAATTGAATTGTTTTCAAACTTTTAAATACATGACCTGATTTCTTTTTCATTTCTAAGACTGTACATGTTAAGATTTTTGTGCGTTGATCTAGTGTTTGTGTGTGTTTGACTTTTCGACCCTTGCTTTTTTAATGATGTTTTGATTTAATGTTGTAAATTTTTAAAAAAATGTGTGATTTTTTATAATTTTAATGTGACTGTGTGCGACATGGACTTTTGGAGCCTCAGTGTGTTTTTGGTGCTTTTGTAATTGCGTGTTTTCGTTTTAAAACATTTATGTGTTTACATTTTCATAATTAATGTGGTTTTGAGCTTTAAACTGTTGTATTCTCTGCAGTTTTCTTTTTTTCTTTGTGTTTTAATATACTTTGTGGCTTGTGTTTTTTGTATGTTTTTTATCATGCGCTCTGTAAATGGAGTCATCTCTGTAGTGTGCTTTCTTTAAAGAAATAAATAAATGGCTACGGTTTAATTTATGAGATTCATCCCAAAATGGGCCATTTTTATTTTGGTAACGAAACTTAAGTCTACTGTGATGGCTGAGGTGTCGTCCTCGTCAGATGACTACGGTTAAAATTCGGAAAATCATCCCAAACTAGGCCATATGTATCTCAGAAACGGGTTGTAAATCTAATGTCTGGTTTAGGTGACCTCTCGTCATCTGACCGTGATATTTCACATGAATTTACTTGAAAAATCTCATTAAAATGACTTCCAAGACTTATCTTAATAATAGAAAAAAATAATATATATTTCTACAAAGTAAATTATTAATATTAATTTCTATCTTAAGCAATTAATTTGAACATAATACAGTTAACTCTCGATATCTCGAAATCGAAGGGACCCGGAAAAAAATTCGAGATAGCGAGTTTTCGAGATAACGAGGTTACCCTCCCAAGCATTAAAAATTACACTTAATTACAAGGTAAGGAATATATTGTAAAATATTTTTGCCAGATAGAGTTAAATGTCTGAATACAGCAATAATTCCCATATTAATTCATAACAGTGATATTAATTTACAGAGAAGTATAAAATTTTTAAAACAGAATGTATTTGTAATAAATTACTACTACTTAGAATTTCTTTAAAATGTTCAGCATAGTGACTTGGCGACACCTCTTTTCAAATTACTTTTCTACGAAGTTTTCAATCCAAAAAGTAGTTTTTTTATATCCTCTGATCTAGAGGTTGCAGCTTGGAAGTCGTGTTAGGTGGGAGGAAAACCACCTTTACTGCGTTCATTTCAGGGATAAGTATAATCACCTGTTACATAAACACAACAGCAAATAGGCTTGCCTAACGAATTGGTGAGAATGACACTCATTGCAGCCGATACTATGCGACATTGAATATCCAATTGGGTGTAAAGGGAGTGGTATTGTCCCTTTTGCATCAAATTCTGGGAAGCATCCCCTACGTTAAATCTTCATGAAGGTCATAATGTGACTAAACAGCGATTTTCGGGGGAAAAAATATTTTTGGCTTCGAAAAAAATTCGACATATCAAGGTTTTGAGTGAAAACTCTTCGAGATAGGAATTGAAATTAACATTAGGAGAAATATGAAATTTCAAGGGGAAAATTATTTTTTCGAGATATCAAGGTTTTCGAGATATCGAAGTTCGAGATATCGAGAGTTCACTGTATCAATGAAATTTAAAGAAAACAAACCATATCTACACAATATATGCACAAATATCGCAGTCCAAACATGTAGTGACATATACTTACTAAATAAATTAATTAATTTTAATCTTTTTGGAAGAGAATCCAAAATCATATAACAAAAATGATACACACAAAACGATGACACTTAGAGAGCCTCTTGAAGAGGGGAACGCTAAGTGAACGTAAAAATTTTCCGCTGCTACATAATCTTCAGCACAGTCTAAAAACAATTTTTCCCTAGAACATCTTAATATAGACAAAGAAATTACATTTTATCTATATTTCTTCTGATTAATTAATTCTAGAAAATTTCACTATATAGAAATAAATATTAAACCATATCTCCATTTTAATACAATTTTATCTTGAATACTGATTTTGTTGATTATAAAATGCACTTACAGAATAGGCTATATATAAATTTGCAAATGCCTGAAGAAGATTATATACAATCAGGACTTTTTGAAGAGAATAGGGTTTTCGTTTTTTCATAATAGCTGGTCCAATCCATTGCACAAACAAAACATAAAAGGCGACAATTGAATATGGCACAAGTGGATATTTCACTAAGATTTTATTGTGGATACCTAAAAGAAAAAAGGCATTTTGTGAATTGTCTATCAGGTAAAATTGCACTACATTTATAATATAATACAGTATTACCCAGATGTAACGTTCTCGTCTTTAACGTTTTCCCGTCGTTTCCAGACATTTTTGTTTTTCTCCTCGGATTTCCAGATTTTTAACATATAAGTGGTTTCCCGAGATTTACGCAATTCCTCTTTTCCCTTGAAAATTGATTGAAGAGGGATACTATTTTATTTATATAAGTATCTTTGTTTATAAACATTCAGCCGTTCTAACCGCGGCTCCGAACGCATTTATCTGTTCCATACATACATGGACCCGCTGAATATGTAAAATGCAGTCTGTGATATGGAAATAAAATTTATTTTGAAATCAGTCGCAAATCTTTAAAATAGCTGTTTAAAATGAGATGTAAACAAACACAAATTCAGCGCATACGCAAAGCACAGCTCCTGCTATTTCGCGCATGTGCGGATGAAACGCAAAGCACGGATCCTGCTGTTTTACGCATGCGCGGATCGAGGATGGTATTTTACGCATTTGTGTATCGAAGTTGGATTGGATTTAATTATTTAATTCCCTTTTTGATTTTGAGAAGTGTTGATAAATGCCCTACAGAATGGTACAGATATCTCCAATAATCATTTTGTATTTCTCGACTTCTAAATGTTCACACATACAGTCGCTTTAAGGGGAGATTTAAACCGACATTAATTCCGCGCATATGCAAAGCAAAGATACTGCTACTTTGCGCATGCGCGGATCGTGGTAGGAAAATAATTATTAAAATCGCAATTATTAAATTCCATTTTTTATTTTGGTATGCATTTAATATACTAAAAGCTTCCTCGATAAATTCCCTACAAAATGGTACAAATATCTCCAACATCAGTTTAGTATTTCTCGAGTTTTAAGCGTTCACACATACAGACGCTTTCAGGGGAATTCATTTTATACAATGTATGGATAGAGTGATTATATGATTAGATACTTTTTAAGAAAATTTATCTTACAACTGTACACCGAATATTGCATAGGACATTTCATATGAAATTAAATTTAAGCCACAAAACTGCAACACATGTTTTTGAAAAAAACAATATAAAAATATCTAAAATGCAATTGTAATTTAAACATTTCTGAAAATTTCCACAAGAATTGTGATCTTTATACTTGTACTTGAATAAGGAGAAATGGCTGTGCTAAATTCTCGTCCAAGAACGCTAGCAAGATATCATTTTACTACAGTACGGGAAAACAATTTAAATAATTTATGATGCTGGCTTCACTTTCAAGCAGAACAATATTCTAATTCAGACACTTCAATTGAAAGTATCATGAAATATTATTGAACTATTTTTCTCATTTTTTGTTTAATATTATTCTATTTTAATACAGCATGGATTCTTTTATAATTATTGTTTATACATTTTCTTTATTTTGGAAGTAAATTTTCAGGACTGCACAACATTCCATAATAATAAGAGTTCCTGAATTTATTGATCATAAATATCGCTGGCTTCGTGAAGATTTTATACTACATAAGGTTTCAGACAATGTTGAAATTTTAGGTCATGGACATAAACTAAAAGTTATGAATTCTCTACAAAACTCCCAAACCATTTTTATGTTTTCACGAAAATTATGCAAAAGACCCCTTTTGGTTCTGAGATAACATCGTGTAAAAAAAATTTACAAGTTACAGTATCCTGAATTAATCTAGAAAGAATTACTGAATAGCTTTTGTATCTTTTAAAAATCTTTCTCTCTTTTGGTTTGCTTTGCTATGGGTTTAGAGCAATAACGACTTTTGTCTATATATACTGCGACAGCCTATATATCTATAGTGTATAAGGAATGAATCAAATATATTGAATTTTAAATTTTTGTTCGCCACTAATTATTTTTTTTATATTAAGATCACATTTATGAAAATTTAGACTGTTCTATATACATTTTGTCTTTGGAACAAAGTAAGTCCCTCTTTATTTTACCTATCTCATGCGTAGGTATAAGCTGCTAAATTTATTAACGCACGAAACTCGTAACATGAATATGACATAAAGATAAGAATGTCTTGAAAATCTTTTGAAAAAAATGATATCTTAAAAATCTTCCAAAAAGGAATAATATCTTAATTTTTTTGCATTCCATTCATGTGCTGAGCATTATTCGCTCAAACAAGATTCTAAGATTTTCTCGTTTCCTAAAGTCACCATAATGTGTCAAACCTTAAAAGCTATGTGCTAAAGCAGAAATATTATTATAATGTTTTAAAATAAAATAATTAATGCAGTTAGTTTCTAAAAATCTTGTTGAAATAAGAAACTTACTCAAACTGCTGCTAAGATCTGGAGCTATACTCAAAACAGGAGATGTATCGTTTACAATGGGACCTGAAAACAAATAGAACATACAAAAATTAATGTAATTCTTTCATTTTTATATAATCAAAATTATATAAAAATGAAAGAACATTTTTATATAATCAGTGCTTTGAACACATGTAGTGCTGAATTCAAAAATTTGGTTTATCTTCATTCAGTGCTTTATTAAGTAGAATCTTTTGGTAAGGGGAGTCAGTAACCCCCTATACCGCCAATATTAAATTGACCATATTGTATGCACCTTTTTCTCACAATATATTATAGATACATGTTTAAAATTTTTTATTAAGTTTAAGTCTACATTTATCTCTATACTGAAATGAAAATCTTACATAAATATAGCTTGTGGTTTTTTTTAAAAATTTAACTGAATGTCACTACGAATTTCTCAAAAAATGCCTTTTTCTAACACGAGATCAGCACTATTAAGAATTAATTTTGGAATATTAGAAACACATTTCACATCAGTACATACATTTATGTGTATAAAATAGGTGGAAAAAATTTCAAGAGCATATATAAAGTAGATTTTGTGAAAAAGGTTGTATCAAAAATACCATTTTGAGATAATTCAAGTTAAAGGAAAAATTTTGTTTTACGTTAATCTGTTTACATTTTTTCAAAAGTTTATTTTAACCTACTTCTAATATGAACACATGAAAAAGACTTATATCGTTATGAAGGTCATGAAATGGAGATTTAAAATACATAAAATCAAAAATTCATTCGAATTTTTGAGAGTATATAGGGTACTGACTCCCCTTCAGATGAAAGAGTAAGTTTGTTTTGTTATATAATTAAATATACAGAGTGGTCATAAATTATTGACAATTTCCTTACTCTAACCGAATAATTCTTTGAACTGTTACAATTGATTTGCTTTCTTGGAACCGGAAACGTGCTAGAAGCGCCTTCTGTTGAATGGTAGCAATTTTAACACGTGCGTTGGATTGTGAAGATTTTGTGCGCCGTAGCGACGCGTTACCTATCTAAAAAGAACCTTTTTGAGCTACTCTCTCCTTTAAAGAAGAGACGAAATTGCTACATTATAGGTTTTGACGTTGACTTATGTCTCTCCATAGTGGTCTAATAGTGTGTCGGGAAAGGAAAACATTATGACTCTTTTCTCGCTAAAGTTAAACGCTTATAGATCCGCAACTACATAACATAGAGAGTTGGTTTTAGTTTCATTTGACAGCGAAAGGTAGAGATTGAAGATTGCAAAAAGAATTTCAGAACTTGAAATTACGGTTTAGTCACATTCCAGCTGCAAAGTTGGTGAAATCACGAAAAAGTTTGATGACGTCACAGCGACCGATGCGCGCTCACGCTGACTAAGGCAGTTCATACATCGATCTTACGTTCACGCGAAATATTTCTCAAGAACCATTGTATTACGTCAAAATTCGTAGTAAAGTTAAACGCTTATAGGTCCGCAACCAAATAACATAGAGAGTTGGTTTTAGTTTCATTTAACAAAGAACGTAGACATTGAAGATTGAAAAAATAATTTTAGAATTTGGAATTACGGTTTCGTCACAGTCGAGTTGAAAAGTTGGTGAAAATCACGAAGAATTTTACATAGATAGAATCACATAGTCGCACTACACTAATAGTCACACTAGACAAATAGTCACACTAGGCTAATAGTCACTTTTGACTACAGAGTTACTAGTCAATACAACTACTTTAGTCACAGAAAGTCACAGTTGAGTAAGGTAAGTAAGTCCACGACACTCAATCCCAACGGCCGTTTCGCAGACACAGCCTCCCGTCGATTTTTTATTACTTTTTTAGATCCAATAATTCATAAGCACCCTGTACACTACAATTGAAAAAGTAGCAATTTCTTCGTATTATAAGACAAAAATCATAAGATCTAATGTTTTTCTTCTAGTTTATTTCGAATGTAAGAAAACGTTTTCTCTTTTATAAACCGTGTACTGAGCTTTTTATATATTTTGGCAACGGAGTTCAGTATTCATGAAATCATAATAATGTTACGTAACGAAATGCAGATTCATTATTTCCCTTTCTTTCTAAATTAACACTCTGTAGTAGGGATAATCGGGAATATTTCAGCTGCTTGTATTTGCTTTATCCCTCTCTTTTTCTATGTCACAATAGAAAAAATATTGAACCTTAGCAGTTTGCTGTGCTTAAGAAATATTACACTTGTAGTATTTAAAAACTATTGAGTGAGAAATACGTAAATAATAATTTAAGTTTTAAATTCTATTATTTTGGAGTATATATTTTAAATTCTTTATTGATTCAAATAGAAAATGTAGTAGAATTGTATTATCAGATGACATAAAAACTGAAGCAGAATAAAAATTTTTAACCATTAAAAATGTACATAATTATTAACTTACTTGCAATAGAATCAGAGATATTCGTCATATCCAATTTCAAAAGACAAATATTGCTCTTAATGTTTGAAGAATAAAACCTCTGCAAAAAAGTGAAAGGTTTAAATAGAGATATTGCCACATTAAAAAAAAGAAAGAAACTTCTTAACTTTTCTTGCTTTAAAATTATAAAAATTAGATGTACGTGAACTAAAACTTTATGTTTCCTTATTTTATTAATTTTCTATGAGTTATTAAAAATTTACTGGCAACATTGCGTAAAATTTTCCATTATTATTATTAAGAAAGTTCTAGAAGCTTCCAAGTGATATTAAAATTTAAGTGCTTGCCTTAGTTCTTTAAACTTTTATTTATTTTCATCTCTTTTTCCTGTTTTAGTCTTTTTGGCTTTCAATCTGGATATCATCGTTTTTCTCTTGAATTGCATTTTGTAAATAAACTAAATTATTTTTTAAAGCTGACTTTTTCTTCGTGAAAATATTATTAATCACCACACAAAAATAAAAATGGCATTATTTAGCGCAATAGTAACTTAAGCAAAAATGTTAGGTATTTAAACTTACTACATACAATGTTTGAATTTTTTTTTGGAAAATACTTACGATGTCAGTTCAAATGTCATGAAAACTGACCTGGGAATAGTGATAACTGAAAAAAAGGAGATGATTTTTTTACAACGTATATTAATTATTTTTTATTAAAAACAGGGAATTTTCTTCATAGTATTTTAAAAAAAGAATTTTATGGAGACTTTTTATTTTACATAATAATTGAACGAGGGTTGACTATTCTTGACAAATGAGTTAAAATTTCCTTTTGTTTCAAAATAATGCATCTGCTTATTTGGCATTATTATGAATGTATACACTTTTTATTATCAAACTAACTTTGAATTAAAGAAAACAGAAAGCTCAAATGATTACGAGATTCTGTCAAGTATTACCAGACCTTCTGTACCAAAGGTTATAATGGAGAAAAGGAGTATAAGAACGTATGAAACAGTGCCTAGAGCTTGAAGCAAGCCTCAAGCATTCCTTAACCCCATGTTTTCTAAAACCTTGGGGCGCAAAGACCTCAGAATACTAAAGCGCTCGAGTCCTCTTTCAAATATAGAGAAATTTTCTACCCCTTCAAACTCGCAATGGCAGTTTGCATACTTATTGGGTTGATATACAAAAGAAGATTCTGCTTAGCTGATGGTTATTAGGTGGATTTATTACAAGGAAATCGATTCGGCTGTAATGAGAGTTCTAAAAAAATCTTCCTACTTCCAAAACCCATTTGGGGAGCCACTCTAACGAACAACGCATATATCTCGGATAGTCAATAAATCACACTTAATGAAAGGGAGACGCAGAATTTCCTAACGATATTTGGGCTCTTCGAGCGCCCGCCGTTCTTTAGTTGAAGTGGCGTTTTAGGCCTTTAGTGTTGAAAGAGTCAATAAGAATAAATTATTCTTCTTTCTGTGGGTATTATAATCGTAAAGAGCTGTTGCATTATTATTAAAATTGTATCTATTTAAAGGTCTTGACCCTTCCCTTATCTGACATATCTTTTGACGTGAATAAGTCATTATATAAAAGCACTAGTGACACTTCATGAAGAAACGGATCTTTAAGATTGTGTCTGTATATTTAGTTTTTAGGAACGCATGGTTGAGAAGATATACTGTATACTCGCTAGTCTCTAGATTTCCCCACCTCACCTGGCCATAGATTAATTGCCATAAACGCTATTTAAAATTCTGCTATTTACAGAGAAGGCAGGAAAGATTATTCCGTATTCCATAATCTGCATGAATGATCCTTCTTGCAGGGGTATTATGGTAGCTGAAAATTAAAGCATTACTACTGATTGATATTGTACGCATCTAAAGTGCAATATATATCTCTTTAATTTTCATACTAGATGCAACAGAAGATATTGACAGTAGAAATTCGCTAAAGTGGAAAAGAATAGGAGGTGTGAAGATTCCAGAACATCTGTTAAAATCGGCCTCGCCAAAGTAGCCACCTGGACTGTCAGAAAGCTCCACAAAGGAGTATTCGCACAAAGAGCTGTTTTTCACTCCATATCTAGTGACACTTAGCACACAAAACAATTTCGGAACTCCCAATTACGAAGGAGTGATGGATGTCCGTTCTCAGCTGAACTGAGACGAGACTATCCATAGACCAGACCGTTAATAGCCAAGACTGTCTCTGGGCATAAATCAATCGCCCGGTAAAAGGAAGACCTATTTGGCGGACATCATCGAATTGTCAGCCAACCCTCACGAGTTGAGGCGGACCTTGTTCCGGGGAAAACGAGGATTTAAGCTGCGGCGGGGTAGATAAGAGAGAGATGATTTTCGATCGGCGATCACTTCTTGATCGGATTCCGATCATAGCATCATTATTCGAGTGCTGGATCTTCGGATTGGTTTTAGAAATAACTGGGTCCCTTGCGGCCACTTGTGTAGCTGCGAGAAGCAGCGTTAAGAAGTTGCACGCTTCTGTTTTAACTTTTTCATGAGAGCATAGCTCTCGTATCTGAACTGTGCTAGTTTATTCAAGGTGAGCGGATGCTCATGAGGACTTATTGAACTTTCGATAGAGTTTAAGTAGAGCCGTTGCTCTGAGTGAATGTTATTTCTATCTGCAGAGGCTGTCTCAACACCATCCTGTAATTTTACTCTCGTCTATAATATTCTGTATATAAATTATTAATTATTTTGTAATCCACAATAATCAAGATACTTCGAGTAACTTTTAAATAAAAATTATTAGAGTGATACTAGTCTAGCTGTTGATTCACGCTACCCGAAGTCTCTACACGTCACAGAGGGAAATGAAGGTAGCAAAAATTATGTTAGCAATTCTTTCATTGAATATATTTACAGGTAATGTATCTACTACTATCACATCACATCCCCTTTCCTAGAGCGTATATCACTCCTGATTAGTTTGGGACGGATGTGATTGGGAAAAGGGGAGGCTTGGGGTGATATCTTATTTTTAATATCTATGAGAAAAGGAGAAGAAATATTTAAAAATTATTTAAAATGCGATTTAAATGGGTGGGATTGTTTTGAAAGCAATCGAAATCTGGAAAAGGCAACAGCGAAATTGTTGCTGAACTAGCATTGTACAACATTTTCTTTTTCTTCCGATATATTGCATCATTCATGGAGGGGAATGGAAGTACTTAAAGCTATGAGTTTAAATCTTACATACGAAGTGTCATCTAGCAAAGGTATCAAAAGAGAAAAAAAGAATCCAAATATAAAAATACATACAAATGCAAAAATTGACTAACAAAGGTAGCAAAAGAGAGAGAGAGAGAGAAAGGAATTCAAATATACAAATATATACAAATGGAAAAGCAGCACGTACTGGTTAAATATGTAATCTAGAATTGGGTGATATGTAAAAATGGAAGATCAAGTTTCAACAACCAATAAAACCAGCGGGAGTGGTCTCCCCTAAACTTTCTCGTATACTTTCTAAGTGGAGATTCGTCAAAATCTCGAGTTCGAATTTTTTTTTGACGATTACAATACTTTCTCTTTGTATACTTCGTATACGAGAGAGTGAAACAAACCAACAAACCTGAAATCAAATATCTGTTGCCACGTTTCAAAAAAATATTATTTTGAAGCAGGTGAGATAAAATAGGCAATGAAATGAATACTAAAGCGAAAATTCTGCTTTGGAATTGAATTCCCAAGAAAACAATTTATACTACCACAATCGTAACAATTGAAAAAGCTCGTAAATAAAAGATTTGCTGAAATAATGAGATCGGTTTGAATTTTATTTACAACAATAAAAAATTTGTTACAATTCATGTTTGAGAACATTATTTATTGTTGTAAATAAAATTTACAACAATAACAGATTGCTACCAGTACTTTGCGCATGAGAATCGGATTAAAAGAAATTGAATATGCAATATGAACGCCCCTTTTTGACGGATTTGGCCCACAATTTAATACGGGCCTACATTCATGACGATAAAACTGTGTACCAAATTTTATCCATCTAGTTATTCAAGGTTTTGAGTTATAGTGTTCACATGACCGCGGACATACAGACAGACAGACTTCCCGTTGACGGATTTTGTCCAACATTTTATAGAAGCCTACAAATTATGGTTAAAGACCACATACCAAATTTCATCCCCGTAGCTCTAATAGTTTTCGAGTTATCGTGTTCACAGACAGACACACACACACACAGAGACATAATTCCAAAATTGTGTTTTTCGGACTCAGGGAGGTCTAAAACGTGGAGATTCGTCAAAATCTCGAGTTCGAATTTTTGAACGATTACAATACTTTCTCTTTGTATACTTCGTATACGAGAAAGTAAAAAGAAACAATAAAAAGATAACAGACATAACAAAATAGGGGGTAAACTAATGAAACACGCTACAAACAGCGTTCAAGGACTAATATTTCAAACAACAAAGCATACTCTTCAAAAGATATTAATATACAAATTTTCCGTCATGGTTTGACGGGTGCAAATTGCCTCTTCATTCGAGAGATTTCCCTTCAAATTTGACGTGTTTAAACAGATATATATGCGAGAGAAATGTTTAACATTGATTGAAAACAAATAAAATAAACATATATTTTATGACAGTATTTTTTTTTAATTTACATATTATTTAAATATTTCTTTATTCAAAAAACCTTTTGGTGAGCAACATTCCGTGTGAAGTATTTTTCGTTGTTTAATAATTTTCCTTGTACTTCAGATGTCTTTGTGTAAATTTTAACGTGATTGGG
>BGPR01031756.1:0-17858 GCA_013235015.1 Araneus ventricosus | reverse complement strand
TAAGAATAGAGTAATAATTCACATAAAGTATTTGTCTTTATCCTCCGTCCACTCCAGATTTAGTGGACTCATTTAGGTGTTTTCATAAGACGGCTTTGCTGTATTGGTTTTTCATACTCTTCTCTTTTTGATTGTTTTGTTTTCAGGTTTTCTTTTTTCTGAGTCACCACAAAACAATTTTCTCTTCTTTGATAGCATTTTTTTTCATTTTCTCTTTTCTTCTAACTGTTGGAAATGCTTTCCATCAGATCATTTGATGCAAAGGTTAAATATGAATGGCCCTCACAAACTACCAACTATCTCACAACTTAAGAAAATCCTCTTCGGTCGGGTATCCGTAGCTTCCCCTAGTATCCCGTTTTACCCCACAAGAAGTATCCGGTTTTACCCCGAGTGCAGAGGTCATAAGAAACGAAATAGAACAGCGCAATTATTGGAGTAAATCCTTCTTCTTTGATAGGGTATAAATCCTTATTAAACGAATAATAAGCTGGACTAAAAATGGTTTTAAAAAGTGTAAGGAGTTTTAAGTAGGGATAGTTTAAAACCATATGAATATTGGAGAGGTGACGTCATGAAACAAATAAACAACAACAAAATGGAAACTATGACCATTTTTTTCTGCCCTAGTGGGGAATAATTCAGTATTTGTCCACTAGAAGGAAGAATTAATAACTCCCCTATGTATATAGTTAAATATTTAAATTAATCAAAACATGTGCTATATTTTAAATATATACAAATATTAATCTAGGAATTAAAATTAAAATAAAATTACGTTATCAATAATCATACAAATGAAATACAAAAGATAGTTTGATTAACGACTCTTAAACTATGAAAAAAGACAACCTAAAAGAATTCCAACTATCAAGTGATTATCATCCTTGGGAACTGATATGTCGCATTAATCTAGATTTGCGAAAGCCAATTGTGTATATATATATATATATATATATAAACCAAAATATAACCTGTTATATATGAACATACAAAACTATATAAACAAGACGTATCAAAATGCAATTAAAAAACTAAAAATTTATTAATTAAACAATATTTAAATTATTATCCTACAAAACAAAAGTGCAATACACATGTAAAGAGCACATGTAAAACAATTCTATGAACTATATAACTTTTACAACTATTGAAAAAGTCATAACCAAAACTTTAGAGTTTTCAACAATAAAATTAGTAGCTCTGCTTTGGAAGAGCAATGGCCAGGTTAAATCAATTTTGCTGTACAAACCATCCTTGTTACTAAAGTTGTTGAAAAATCAGAGGGTAATTTACCTAAAATGAAAGAAAATTTAGATGAAAAGAAATCTTTGCATACTAACACTAGCAAAATATGTAATTTATATGGAAAGGTAATCTATCTATCCTGTCTATCTATCTATCTACTCATATATATATATATATATATATATATATATATATATATATATATATATATATATATGATTTTAACCGGCGTAGTATATGTTGTATATATGATATGTGACATCTAGGCCGAGTTCGTAGATGGGTATCAGCTCAAAGGGGTGGAAATTGTGGGGTTGAAATTTTCATTTCCCCATAACTCCTTTACAATTGAAAATAAGAAAAGACAAGTAAGACCAGTATCATATCGCAACGGGCTGTTTTGCATTTTAAACCTTTCGATAGCTTCAATTGCTTAGAAGTTATAGGCTGAAAAGTGAATTTCCTCCCTCTAACTTAGAAGTGCCTTTCGTCATGTTACCCTTGTCCGACTCTCTCATGATTTGCATTCTTTTTTCACCTTTTTCATTTCTTTTAGCTCTAATCCTTATGAAAATAGAGGACGAAATGTTCTTTTCCTTATATCTCCGGAACAAAAGAATCTACCTTTTCCCTCTGGCTGCCGAAGGGGATTTTTTTCCCTTTTCTGGTGTTTAAGTAAGCAGAGAGAAAGTTTATATAATATTCACCAAAATTTCAGCTACTCAGGGTTTCCTTGATCGTTCACTCTGTTGGTTTCAGTTCTTTTGAACTTCCGTTTTTACAGGCTTAGCTTGTAAGGGCTATTTTTTGGGACGGACCTCTCGGTCAGATGGCGATGAAGACACCTGGTGGCACTCCCCTCTCCAAACTTCCTCCTCACCAGCGGGGGGACGTTTGATCCCCTACGTATGATTTCACACGCAACAGGCCTAATACACGAATGATATTCAATGAAATCGGGTTTCGAACTTGGAACCCTCTGGCTCCCACCTTTATTTAAGGATATGAACTTTCCTTTATTGCAAGAGACTATCGATTGAACGTTATTTATTTCTCTCTTTTCTAGGTCCAGTCACACATTTCTGCTAAGCCATAGTTAATATCATTAATGTTTGTATGTTTTCTTTATTACTTTTACTCTCCTTTTTTCTCCTTGTTTTTGTATGTTTTTCATTTTCTCGGCTTACAATTCATTGATGTGTGTTTTCTTTTTTATCAGTAATGTTTTATATTTTCGTCGTTGTGCGTTTTCTTTCTCAGTGTGTTTTGCCATATTTTTGTCATTGTGTGTTTTCTTTTTAATGTGTGTTCTCTTTTATCGTGTGTTTTTGTATATTTTCGTCGTTGTGCGTTTTCTTTTATAGTGTTTTTTGTATATTTTCGTCGTTGTGCGTTTTCTTTAATAGTGTGTTTTTGTATATTTTTTGTCTTTGTGTGTTTTTTTTAATGTGTGTTTTTTAAGGTGTTTTCTTTTATCGTGTGTTTTTGTATATTTTCGTCGTTGTGCGTTTTCTTTTTAGGTATGTTTTTGTACTCTTTTTGTATTTGTGCTTTCTTTTTTAATGTGTGTTTTCTTTTTTTCATTGTTTTGTATATTTTTTGTCATTGCTTTCTTTTAATGTGTGTTTTCTTTTATAGTGTGTTTTTGTATATTTTCGTCGTTGTGTGTTTTCTTTTATAGTGTGTTTTTGTATATTTTCGTCGTTGTGTGTTTTCTTCTATCGTGTGTTTTTGTATATTCTTGTCGTTTGTATGTTCGTAGGCATTGTAACAAGCCAATCTTTATTTTTTAGTGATCTTTAATAAAGGTGCCTTATTAAAATATTATACAGGGTGCCCACTCAAGTCCCTCACCACCCTTTTAACTACCGAATGGCTGCAGCTGTCTTCATAAGGTGTCTGGGCATGGTAAAGGTTGTTACATGTTGCTTTGTGTGTATTGCCAAACCCATAAACAGTTTTCAGCAGGTACATACACCTACCACCAACTAACCAAGTTTAGTATAGATCTTTTCCAAGAAGACTTTTGATTTTTCCTTTCATTTCTTTTGAAGTTAACCTGAGAATTAAGTGGCTTTATTTTCCCAGCATCTATTTTGTTTCGAAATCTTTAATATTTATGTAAAAAAACATTAAAGATTTTTTTTGCCTATTTTTTAATTTTTTTTAAAAAAAATTAAAAAAAGAAAACAAAAAAGAATTTTTAAAAAAAATTTTATTTTGAAAAAATAAAAAAAAAACCAAACTCCCAATTATTTTGATCTTTTCGCTTTCAGGTTAAAAAACTTGCCTTTAAGGTATCCGACTGGTTTAAAATCGTCGTTTCTGATGAAATTATCAAAAAAAATTTTATGACTTAATTTTGTAGCCCGTTTAACCAGCTTTCTAAAACTGTCTCACTTTTTACTCTACGTTACAGCATTTTATTACCGAACTGTAAGCATCATTTTATGTTGCATGAAAACTTTAAATGCGTTTTCTGAAAAATGATATTTTTGAGGAAAACTGTCGACCGTAACGATGATTTCTCAAAAAGTTATTCAAGTATTGATATGAAATTTTCTGAGATTGTTTTCTGCAATATTCTTAATGTTTTCCTCTAAAAACTAAGGTCAATTTTAAAATCAAGTATTATTTTTAAGTGCTTAAATATAAACGAAAAGCATTTTTTATGAAAAATTACCAGTTTAGTAACTATGTTCAGCTATATCTCAAAACTATTTTGAAGTACAAGAAATATTTTAGAGCATAACACAGAAAACAGTCAGAAAAATGTACTCCTACAAGAATTTATGTATATTTAGAATATGATTTTGTCTATTGGTGTTAGGGTAAGGCAAATATTTCTTCAAATTTCTCAGTTTTTTTAAAAATATATTATTTTGAAAGCCTAATTTTACAATATTTTCATAGTTTTAAAACATATGCAGTTGAAAAATAACATTAAAAATATATATAAGTTATTTTTCAAAGAAATGTCTCCTAACACAGCGGATACCTTAAAAGTGACTGAACCAAACTTTTTTGCATTTTATTATATCCCTAAAGCCTTAAGCACACTTTATCCACGATTGTTTAAGAAAATATGCATAAAAATACGAGCTATCTGCTTTAGAAATGAACCTGAAAAACAGAAAAGTCTATTTCCGCAGCTGCGAGAGTTAAATCAGTTTGGGCGTTAATGGCTTAAGCATCAAGAAACAAATCGCTGCGTATTTTTACTAAGAAATGATGATGAAATTCTATTTAAGTTTAAGCCTAAAGAATACAAACACAAACATTACACATTACACAGAAAAAATAACTCCATAAAAATTCACGTCACGTGTTATCATACACGTTCTTCGTCTCCTCCGTTGCTTTTTCAATTCTTTATGCTTCTCACGTCCTGTTTTCTGCTCGAAATTTTTAATTTTCTAACATCAACGGCTACGTTAGCTTACGAGTCAGACTACTCGAATTATAAGAATTATATTGGATTTTGCATTTTATTCCTTTTTTGACGTAGACTTACGTCTTTCCATAGTGGTGTAATGGTGTGTCGGGAAGGGAAAAAATGATGACGCTTTTCGCGCTCAAGTTAATCGCTTATAGCTCCTCAACCAAATAACATAGAGAGTTGGTTTTTGTTTCATTTAGCATAGAAAGATAGGCATTGAAGATTGCAACAATAATTTTAGAATTTGGAACGACGGTTCAGTCACAGTAGAGCTGGAAATTTGGTGAAAAGAACGAAAAATTTTGATGGCGTCACAGCGACGTTAAACGCTTATAGCTCCGCAGCCAAATAACATAGAGAGTTGGTTTTAGTTTCATTTAACAGAGAAAGGTAGGCATTGAAGATTGCAAAAATAATTTTAGAATTTGGAACAACGGTTTAGTCACAGTAGAGCTGCAAAGTTGGTGAAAATCAAGAAAACTTTTGATGACGTCATAGCGACGTTAAACGCTTATAGCACCGCAGCCAAATAACATAGAGAGTTGGTTTTAGTTTCATTTAGCATAGAAAGGTAGACATTGAAGATTGCAAAAAGAATTTTAGAATTTGGAATGACGGTTTAGTCTCAGATGAGCTGCAAATTTGGTGAAAATCACGAAAAATTTTGATGACGTCACAGAGACCGATGCGCGCACACGCAGACTAAGGCAATTCAGTCATTGATCACGCGAAATATTACTCGAGAATTGTTGAATGACGTCGAATTTCGCGCTGAAGTCAAACGCTTATAGCTCCGCAACCAAATAACATAGAGAGTCGGTTTAGTTTCATTTAACAGAGAAAGGTGGACATTGAAGATTGCAAAAATAATTTTAGAATTTGGAATGACGGTGTAGTCACAGTCGAGTTACAAAGTTGGTGAAAATCACGAATAATTTTACATCGATAGTGTCACATAGTCACACTGGACTAACAGTCACTATAAACTATAGAATTAATAGTCACATAGAGCTACTTTAGTCACAGAAAGTCACAGTTGAGAAAGGTAAGCAAGTCTACGCCCCTCAGTCCCAGAGGCCGTTTCTCAGAGACAACCTACCGTCGATTGTTTTAGAATAGTATGTGTTCAAAGCCAAAACAAGAGAAAACAGCATTGAACGACAGCAGTTGCAGCTTGTTGTGATCACGGATGTAACGATCAGTCGGTAGGGTTGCCGTAATTGCCAAGCAGTGACACGGTACGCTTAAGAGCTAAGTAAATAAAACATGAAACCAGCGGGAGTGGTCTCCCCTAAACTTTCTCGTATACTTCCCCGAAAAGGTGCCGTTTCCCCTTCCCCCGCGCGGCTAAAAAATTTCGAACCTATTGTTATCCAGAATCCAATGACTACCAGAAGGTTTTTCATTATAGTGATTGAAAAATATCTAGGCAAAGAATTTCAAAGAGATGCGTAACGATTTTCCTCTCTTACCGGTTACAAACTGACGTAATTCGCTACTCCGTAATGAAATTCCATTCCGTTCTTCCAGTACGCATGCGCTTGGAGAAAACGGATTCTCTTCAAATGTAAATTATGCAGAGCGATAGACAGTCAACCCTTAGACGGATTTGGCCCAATATTTTATATGGACATACGTTCATGATGATAAAACTGTGTACCAAATTTTATTCATCTAGCTATTCAAGTTTTTGAGTTATAGTGTTCGCATGACCGCGGGCAGACAGGTAGACAGACTTCCCTTGGACGGAATTTGTCCAAAATTTGATAGAAACCGACAAATTATGTGTCAAGTTCACATACCAAATTTCATCCCTGTATCTCTAATAGTTTTCGAGTTATCGTGTTCACAGACAGACACACAGACAGACAGACATAACCAAAATTGTGTTTTTCGGACTCAGGGAGGTCTAAAACGTGGAGATTCGTCAAAATCTGGAGTTCGAATTTTTTGACGATTACAATACTTTCTCTTTGTATACTTCGTATACGAGAAAGTAAAAAGGAAGTGCCAATCTTATTTTCAAGTTGGTATTACTTTATTAATTACTATATGATTTTCTTCCTACATCTCATTATAAAATTGGGCGCAAGTCATTTAAAATTTGTAATCACAAATCAAAATTGCTTCAGTTATCTTCGCTGACAAGTTGCTTCTGTCGTTCGACAGTTGAGTTGACATTGGGAGAAATATTTTCTCCATGTTGGCATTGTGAGCTGGATTCCAAATACGTATTCACATAGCTTTATTAGACACTAGCAGTACGCGCACGGCGTTGCCCGTGGAATCAGGGCTTCAACAAAATGGGGGAAAATGCCCACAATGACACGAAAAAGTTCTGAAAACAAGATCAAAACAAAAGATACACATTATTTATTTTCGATAATGACGCGAATGTGATGACGTCACCGGAAGGAATCGGATTGTATAAATGCATGATGGGAATAAAAGCATATTACGTCACTTCCTGCGAGGAAGCAACAATGCATTCTGGGATAGTTCGGAGAAATACTCGCTGTCAAATCTCGCTAGCAAAAAACTGTTTAAACTGATCAGGGAAAAATTAATTTAATGAAAAACGGAATAAGATATTTTAACCGTTTTTGTTTTGAATCCGACAGAAACGTTCCAGTTATAAGCTGAAAAAAATGGAAATTATAGAGTTGTGAGAACGTCAGATGCGAGAATTTGAAAAAATCCTTATAAAAAATTACCATAAAAGTGACTATTATTTAAAAATTTCTCAAAATTCAGTAAATTGCGTTAGAAAATCAAAACAAACTTCAATGGAACAAAAATTGTTTGTTCTATCCGATGGTGCATTGATTGTT
Source organism: Araneus ventricosus (assembly GCA_013235015.1). Taxonomy (NCBI): domain Eukaryota; kingdom Metazoa; phylum Arthropoda; class Arachnida; order Araneae; family Araneidae; genus Araneus; species Araneus ventricosus. Next base: position 10,340 of record BGPR01031756.1, on the reverse strand, counting down.
TTTTAACGATCATTAGAAAAGATACTACAGCCGTAAAAGTGCCAAAAATGACCCAAAACAATACAAAACATTAAATAAAAAAATTTCTAGATTAAATTTTAAAATTCCGGCTTCGAGTTGCATTCAGTCACCATTACGACTACCTGAGTGCCAAATTTCAGGGCTGTAAGTGCGATAGGTCTGGACATCGCACACACACATACGCAAACATTGACTTTTATAAGTATAGTTGACTTCTCATCAATATACTTTGCATTTGCAAAAATCTCAGCAATTTCTCTTCTATACTGAATTTCACAGTTGCTTCGCAGATTTGGTTGGTATTATTTTTCTCCAAATAATCTGTTATGTATACAAACTGGTTGAAGAGAATCTCAGTGTTGCCAATATCGATGTTTCTTACCTATAAATATGCGTTAGTACGTAATGTGACATCAAATGGAATTCTCTAGAAAGATCTCTATATCTCGATTCGGTGAATCATCAAAAATGATTCGGTGGGTGTACGGTGGAAACAGTTCAACAAGCCGGATAATGGAGAATGACGCTATATTCCATGGATGTTCCAGAAAACTTGAAGTATAAATAACAAAAAAACAGATCGTGTAAATTAGCAACACAAGCAGACATAACACCACCAGCACGTGCCCGTGCCTAGAGTCATTGTGATTCTTTTTAAGCGGTTTGGTTAGACGTGCGGTAAAAAATGGTGACCCGGACGTGATTTAAACACGCAACCTTCTGATTGAAGTAAATCACTAATAATAACGAAAACAGCATTATCAATTTCGCTCAGCGCTGTTGAATATCAGACGTATTAATTTCTCTTTGATAACCAACATATGCCATAAAGCAAAGGCAAGAAAAGAAAAGGATTTATTTACAAATATATGTTTAACAATCTCAACTGTCCATTAACAACGTTGAAATTCGTCGCCACTCAAAGTTCCTTCTGCCGTGGCCAGAAAACACTCACAAAGGTAAAATTATGGCGTTGCCATTTCTTAAGAAGAAAGTTCAGCGAAAGATTCTTATTCACAGCCTCTAACCAACATTTCGAACAGCACTCCAGAGAGATTATAAGACATTCTCTTGTTCAGCATCTCTGGGTATTTATTGCTTTCCAACAGGGTGTTATGTCATATGGAATTCTCAAGAAAGATCTCTATATCTCGGTTGCTTAGTAACGTAAGAAGTGCATAAAACATTTTCTCACAAAGTATGCGAAATCTTTAGATGATTAATATAAAAGATGCAAAACTGAAACCTTCATTTGAATTTTATAAACCTAAGCTGGATATTAAGTTTTCGAATACATATTTATTAATATTGTATACGGGGAAACGGGGATTTTAGCTGATTCAGAAAATTATAGCTGTATATTTTAATGAAAATAGAAACACACAATTAATAATAATAGAAATACACTCTTATTAGCATTTCCCCTCCAAAAAAAGGTATGAAAATGAAGGCAAAAAACTTTTATTTAAATCTTCCTTTCTTACTTACATTATCAACGTTGAAGAATAGAAACTTGTTTCAGAATAGATTCCAGGAAAAGAACTTACCTAAAAAGAAAATACTGGAATTAGTTACTTGAAATTTTAAAAAATACATTTACATGCAAATAAACACAATTGTACATATAGAAATATTAGTAGAACAAGATTAAACGTGTATTATTTTATAATTCCTTAAACCGGGAAAACAATTGATATCAATATCAAATGGTGTTTTTCATTAATTTAACTTCAGAAAAACTCCGGGAAACGCAAATTTAAATATCTCATTACAATTGAGATTTTCGTGCATTTAATGCGTGTATGGCAAAATTTATTTTATTAAAAAATCAGGAAGAACACAAATGAAAATTTTAAAGCAGATGCTCAGCATTTATTCTAAAACTTTCAATTATATTGAAGAAATCATGATCAGCATTTATTCTAAAACCTTCATTTGTATTGAAAAAAAATCATACTCGGCATTTATAATAAAACCTTCATTTGTATTGAAAATCATTCAAAACAAGTTACGGAATTTGTGGTGAGAGCATTTTAAACAAACCAGAAGATTGATAAAAAACAGAGCAAAACAAATTTATTGACAGAATAGGTAAAAAAAAAAGTGTTCTAATACTTCACAAATGGAAATAAAAAATAATAATTCGTATGCAAAGGAAACACAGTCACGAAATTCAAATTATTGCTCTGTGTGCACGATATTAAAAATCTCTTTTAACACATAGTTGAAACTCTCGGCTAGAAACTGAGTTAATACTTTTCATTTCGACAACTCAAGTTAAAAGTGCTGTCACATCTTTATGCAGAATCCGAAAACTCTGCGGCAGTTGGGAAAATTGTTTTTTGTCGTTCGTCAACTTCACATCAACTTTCATCTCCGTGTGTATACCGATTCATTACCAACTAGAAGTTCTGTGAACAGTAGACCTCGCCCCCCCCCCATGAAGAAAAAGATCTAAGATTTTCTCTTCAGCGCATTTTTTTAAAAATCTTAGCAAATGTTATTCATTGTGAAGACAGCATTGCTCGTAGGACAGCGGAGATCATAATTTGACTCTCCAGGAGATAAGCTGGTGTACAAAAGTTTAGCACAATTCTTAAGATGCGACGAATTGGGAGACAATATGGATAAAATGGTCCGCAATCTGCTGAATTAGCAAAACATCTCTAGCTCTTTTACTTCTCTTATCTTTAGGAGGCATATCGAAATATTTTGAGAGATGGTGCCAAAAATCACAGAGAAAATCCTTAAATTGTTTTTATTTAAAAAAATCATTGAGAATTTCTCGTAGGCATCAAATTAAATTAATATTTCGAACTCACCGCTAGAATTCTGCAAGAATGGAACATATAAAAATAATGGCGATAAATATTACAATTTGTGATATATATATATAATAATATATGGCTGCTATATTAATTGTTGAAAACTGCATTTACTTGGATTGCCTGTTCATTTTTTTTTTATCAACAACAGTATTTCTTTCACTTGTTGACATATAATACTTGATTTTTGTTTGGTATGCTGTGTTCAATTTATTAGATTTTATTTAAAATTGATCTTGTTATTTTAAAATAACCGACTTTTAGTATAGAAGTTGCATTCTTGACGATGGCTTTTGTTTACTTTGTTTCTGTGATTATATATGTAGTTATATTTGGATATATATATATATATATATATATATATATATATATATATATATATATATATATATATCTCTTTCAGAATATGCTCTCTCTATATATTCATTAGTTAATAGTCAGTAAAAGCCGAGTTATATTCTAATTTTTCTTTGTATCCAAATCTTTATGTCATTTATGAGGAGGGCGGACATATGTGCATCTTAGTGAGTTTTCAAGTAAAGAAAGCAGACAGAAAATCCCTGCCTTCTCAGATAGGGAATAATAACATATAGACATTGAAGTCAAAGTGGAAGGGAATGTTAGTATTTTTAATACATTAAATGGCGTTTTAGGGAAAAGTATATGGCGGTAGTAGTCATACGATTTCGAGATTACTTATGGCGTGGAAGCAGTTAAAATATTCTTTTTTAGTAATAAATATGCCAAACAGGGGACTTAATGCTTATCCTTTGGGGAAATGAAGTAGAAGCTGGAGTTGAAAAGCGATTTTTGGGACTACATTAATATGGTACTAAGTTTTAAAATATATAATATTAGAGATTTAAAGTATAATTAAGTGAAAGTTATTGCATATATAATATATATATATATATATATATATATATATATAGCAAATACAGAAACAAACCTGGCAGAAGTAAAATAACATATACAAAATAAACATTCAAAAACAAAATCGAAAACAATCTGCGGTAAGCAATCCTATCTTCATCGATTTCCTATCTTCGTAAATCCCCCCAGCCTCAGAAGTAACTTGATGTCTTCGTAAACATCCAGTCACTACACTTATTTCATTTTATTCAGTTTGTCGCGTCTCTCCCCGTTGGTAGCATCTCTCAGTTTTGGGTTAGTAATTTCATTTCTTTTATTTGTATTTATTTCAAATTCTTGGTTTTATCCTGTAATGTTCGGGGTAAAGGACAGTGTTTTTGTATATGCTTGTTCGCAGAAAACATTATGATTTCACTAGTAACTTGGTTCGTATAGATTTTACTTACCTAGTAGACATCTATATACGCTTTGCCATTTACTACAGTCTCTCATTTTTTATTTTAATATTTTTTTGACTTTCTTGATATTGATATATATATATATATATATATATATATATATATATATATATCATATATAAGAAATATAATAGAAAACAGTAAAATAAAAAACAAAATATAAATTTTATATCAAATTCGAAAGATATGTGAAAAACCACAGATTGAATGTGTCAATTGCTTGATAAAATGCAGATAGTATCAGGAAAAAAAATATAAATATGATTTTGCGATTTCATTCCTTTGCGATTTATAATCTCTCTCTGTGTATACTTATAATATATATATCATATATATTATAATAATTATTATAATCTCTTATAATAATTATTAAAGAGATGATGATCTCTTTACCTGATTTCATCTAAACATGACTGAAGCTTGAATAAACTGTTATTTGTTCTACAAGCCTAGATCTTCATTGCATGTCAGTTTCTCACCATCAGTTGGAATAACTTTTCATATATTTCCATTTCCTTTATTTCAGACAACCGATGAGAGCGGGAAAAAAAATTGCAATATCTCAGTTTAAAAGATAGAAAAGTACAGGAGCCAAAAGCAAATTCTTGTAGATGCTTAAGGTGTGCACCACAAATAATGCTTATTTTCAGATTTTGCACACGTATTTCCCAAACACGTGGACAGAAATTGCAGGGATTCACTGCGATTGTTTTGCCTTTTAGTCGACATTGCTGCAGTTCAGCGGACTTCTGCTTTATTGTCGAACTGCTGCGGCACTGAAGCATCAGGCTTTCTGCTTTAATGCGTATCAGGCTTCTGCTGTGCGTTATCAGGCTTCTGGCAGCTGAAGCGTATTGGGCTTCTGCGCAATGCGTATCCAGGCTTCTGCGCTGTGTATCAGGCTTCACCAGCGCAATAGGTATCCAGAGCTTCTGGCGGCTGCGTCCAGATAGCCTGCTGCGCTGGAAGCGTATCCAGGACTGCTTAAGCGCGTATCCAGACTGTCTTAAAACAGGCGTAATCAGAACTTAAAGCTGTAAAGCAATCAGGCTTCTGCACGGCTGTGCGTAATCAGGCTTCTGCGCTGTGCGTAATCAGACCTAAGCTGTCATGTCTGGGCTTCTGCTTTATTGCGTTAATCCAGATATAGCATTTTAGGCGTATCAGGCGCAAGCGCAGCCGTTAATCCAGACTGCTGGGCTGTATCAGAGCTGCTTGGCGTATTGCGTATCCAGACTTCTGCGGCACGGTAAAGTAATCTGCGTTAATGCGTATGCCAGACTTCTGCCCGTTAATGTGGGCTCTGCGCGTTGGTGCTATGCAGAGCTTCGCAGCTGCTGAAGCACTTCTGCGCTGTCTGGTAGCTATGCCAGGCTTTTACACTTTAATGCAGGCTCTGCGCTATGCAGGCTTCTGCGCAGCCATGGCACTCAGGCCTTGCTCTTTGTGGGCTTCTGCGCTGCGCCAGGCTCTTAGCTCTTTATGCCAGGCTTCATGGTTTATGCTGGAAACTACCCATTCGTACGATAACGGCAGCTGTGCAGACTTCTGCTTCAGCTATGCAGAGCTATAGCTGTACCAGGCTTTCTGTGCGGTTAATACCGATACCGTTAATACCAGGCTTCTGCGCTATGCATATGCGAAAGACTTCTGCTTTGTCTGGGTTCTGCATGAAAATGCAAAACGCAGGATCTTTAATCAGACCTGCTGTTTTGTCTGCAGATCTGCGCTTTAATACCGACCTCTTTATTTCTGGAGCTTTTCGCGCGCTGTCTGGGCTTCTGCTGATTATGTCGAGCCCGGTCGATGATTGAATGACGGTTTGCGGCAGATCTCAGGATGTGACGGGTGTACCAAGCTTTAATATCCGCATTTTTTTGATAGCTGTCAGGTGGTTCAATGGACGACTATAAAACCGGTACCACAGGTTTCGCAAGAATAGTAAAATCATTGCGAATTATAAAAAATATCTCATTAAGCTCAGCGAAAGCGCAAATATATACTCGATTTCTCAAGCGGCGCCGTCAAGTTGGTTGGCGTGTTAAACAGTGGAAGTTTGCCGACAATTCAGCGTTTGGTTTAAATAGATTCTGCGCGTTACGTTTAAAACCTTATTCGACTGTCAGACGACGGTGCAGCGTAGTGATGAAACCAGGGATTTTGGGTCAGGTGGCGGCTGAGGGTCATAAAATTTAGTATCGTCGTGACGAATGTCAAACTACATGGCCCAGTGGCGGCTCATTAGGACCGCGAGTTTGCAGTCTGAGAATTATTTTAAAACTGTATTTTCACTTTTATTCCTAATTTAAACGCAATTTAAAGGTCTTCTCATTGAAATGCCCAAAAGTAATAAAACGTAAAAGGAAGACTGAAAATAAATAAAAAAAATTAAAAGAGAATTAGATCAAAAGCTGCAGAAAGTTTGCGCCTCCTAGAAATCAGAAATTTCCGCTTTGAACAGACTCAATCGGAAGAAAAAGCAGCCCTTTCTCCATTGAAAGTAAATTTGGGGCTGTCTCACGTAGCTCTAACCTTTTGACTTCCTCATTTGGCATTTTTTGCTTTCTCTGGTCCAGTCGTTAAGTAGTTTTCTAAATGAGTGCTGGGAGGAGTTGTAATTTTGTTTGCTCTTTGATCTTTTTTTGGTGCTGATTACAGATCAGGTTTGCCATCAAAAAGTTCGTTGAGGAAATTTTTAGTTATAGCTAAAACTGAAAAAAATTTTTCCCAGTTTTTTTACTTACTAAAATTGTCAATTTTAGTATATCTTCATTTATATACCGATAATCAGCTCAGAATTTCCTACAACTTAGGATATATACAACTTCTACAGCACTGCATGTTTCTGAGTTGACAGGCCGCCATTTAATGTGGCCTATATTAAATCAAACCTTTGTTTTACTCACGTGACCAATAAAATTCAAGCAACCTCAAACTGCTTTCGATAGATTTAATAAAACACAATAGAATACAACTGATTCCTAATGAAGCTTTGAATTAAATTCTGATGATGAAACGTTCAACAATTTGATGTATTGTTGGTTTGGTTTATTTGTTTTGTTTACCATTTCAAACTGAAATACCTGAAGTAAGAAGATTTCTATGCCGATTAACGTTTTTTTGTTTTATACTTGCAAGTATATATTAAGAACCAGGTCTGGAATCAGGTTTGCAGATTCAGGGGGGGGGGGGGCTGATTAAAAAATTTTGCATCGTCAGCAAAATCCAACTTAATACATAAATACTTTCGCCACGAACTTTATAGCACAAACAGTAGATCAAAGAACATGACCGCTGGGATGACATTTAGCAAAAGCACAAAATGCGAAATGCCTAGCCAAAATATCGTGGTTTCGATCCGCGTCAACCTACAAGTGTTTCAGATGAATGACTGAAAGAAATGGGAGGCTTTCAAGCCTTTACAAATGGGCAGGATATTCTAAAGGAAGAGATTTACCTTCTATTACAGGATGACTAAAGTGGGAAAGATTTTCATTCTAATGGGTGAGCGGATATTTAAAGTGGGAGAAAATTTTTTGACAAAATGATGGGAACGGAAGCAAAATTCAGGAACATTTTCAGAAGCGTCTGAAGGGTGAAGAGAGAGAGCTAAAGAATGGAAAATTTTGGCCACTTTGCAAATGACTGATGAGGAAAAGAATGGAAGAATTTCAAACCACTAAACAGGATGACTAAAAGTAAGGCTTTTGACGCACAAGACACCAAGACGACTAAGTGGGAGAATTTCTGAGGCGGAACCAATGACTTCAGGATGGGGCGGTCTGACTGCTGGCTCTGAGGCAGGACATTCTGGGAGAATTTCATTTTCTGAGCTCTGATGGAATGACTACAAAAGTAGGAAGGTACGGCCAAACCAGACAGGTTTCAAACACAAAAGTGGGAGGGTACAAACCTACAAATGGGAGCAGACTACAAAGTGACTCTGGCCACTGTAATCTGATGGGTGGCCTAAAGTGGGAGGGCCCTAGTGTGCTACAAATCTGAGGCAGGACAGAGCTAAATGGGAGAAAGATTTTCATTTCAAATGGGAGAGAGCTTCTAAAAGTGAGAAGAAAATTTCTAATTTTCTAAATGATGAATGACTAAAGCTGGGAGAAAATTTTTTGACGCTGCAAATACAGAGCAGGTGGAAGCTAGTGGGAAAATTGCATAATTTTCTATTGGTAGATGGTATACAAGTGGGAGGGTGCAGTGCTGCAAAATCAGACGAACTAAAGTCAGGAAGAGGCCACCTGATGCAGAAGACAAAATGGGAAAAGAACCTGGGCCTTCTCATCTGAGCAGGACAGAGCCTAAAAGTGGGAGGCTGAGCTTCAGCTCCCCAGGCCTGGATAGGCTACAAGGTGGGAAAAGACATAGAGCCTTCTGTGAGCAGACTACAAAAGTGGGGAGAAAGAGCCTGTTACTAAATGGAAGGTGAAGACAGTGGGAGGAATTTCAGGCACACAAACCCCAGGCGGAATGACTACAAAGTGGGAAAATTTTTCATTTTCAAATGAGGAGGACTTTGACACAAAGTGGAAGAATTTTGTTCTAGCGAGCGGAATATTCTAGGAGGTGGGAAAATTTTTGACCTTTAAAATACAGACGGAACAGTAATCTCAAAGTGGAAAAATTTTCGACCTTCTCGTCTGTGGAATATTCTAAAGTGGGAAGGTACCGACACTACAAATGCAGGCGGAATGTACAAAATTGGGAAGGACACCAACTTTTCTAAATGAGAGGAACGACTACAAAAGTAGGAAAATTTTCGACTGCAAACTGCAGACCAATTACAAGAAGGAAGAATTTTCGAGCCTGTCATGTCAAACCAGGAAGCGGCATTTTCACTTTCAAAGGGAAATGAAGAAAAACAGCTGTAATGATTTAAAATAAATTCAAGATTCTGTGAAGTTCAGCTCTGGGGGGGGCTGGGCACCCCTGGATTCGCCACTGGTCGTTTGTAAGACCAACCAATAAGAAAGGCACTGGCAAAATATCCGTTGGAAAGATATCGCTTCGTTCCAATGAGATGGTAAAGTCAAATACTCAACGATATAGTGACACGCCATTTGTCGAAAACAAGATGAAAATCTCTAAAACCAAACGTAGCAAATCTCGAAAAGTAACCAGCGGGACAGGTGTCCCCTAAACTTTCTCGTATACTTCTCCAAATATGATCTGTTTCCCCTCACCTCGCATGGATAAAAAAATTCGAACCTACTGTAACCCAGAACCCATTGACTAACAGAAGGTTTTTCATTGCAGATTATAGTGATTGTAAAATATTTAGGTAAAGAATCAAATTCAAAGAGATGCGTACCGATTAAAACGCATCTATCACACACTGCTAGGTTCCGCTATTGCCGGCTCAAGGGCAAAGTGACGTAATTCGCTCAATAGCTTTCGCGTGCGCAGAGATTGCTACCAGTACGCATGCGCGTTGTGAATCGGATTAGAAAAATTAATTGTGTAATTTGAACGCCTTTTTTCTAACAGATGGACACAACATTGGACACAAATCTACCATTAAGGTAAGGAGGCCACATACCAAATTTCATTTATCTAAGTGATTTTGTTGAAACCTGAATGCAAGTGAGTCAAAAACGATCAACCTTTTTTTTTAATCCAACGAGAGGAATTGGCTTTAACCCCTTAACTGAATTATTCTCTTTGCTATCTAATAAGGTGATTTCTTCGTTTTGGAAAAGGGTTGTCTTTTTTCATTCATCTCAGAAGGCATATAATACCGGAGATGTTTATAGATTCTACGTAATTTTTGTGTCAAATTATATAGCTAATTAATGATTAAATTTTAGTTTTTAGACTAAAAATTCGATGCACGAGTATTCTCGGGCTTTTAAGTTAACCCTTTAAAAGGTCGTGGTAAGTATACTTACAATCATCTTCATCCATATTTAAAAGCATTTTTTAAGGTTGCCATAAGTTCTCACAAAAGTTATCGATGAAGCACAAACCTAGATGTTCCAATTTCTTTTGTCAAGCCATTGCGAAGTGCCTGGACTTGATAATTAATGATTAATTAGCAAAATTAATGAGGATTGTAAGAGTGGAGATAGAGTTGGTGTTCATCGTTGAAAGAAGAAGTGAAGATTTAAGGATTGTAAGAGTGGAGATAGAGTTGGTGTTCATCGATGAAAAA
>BGPR01031755.1:0-17859 GCA_013235015.1 Araneus ventricosus | reverse complement strand
GGAAGTGATGAAAAGGGTAATTTATCTCCAGCCTGAGAAACCGCTTGAGAAAAAAGTACAGGCCCAAAAAAGTTAAGGAGCCAATAATGGCTCGCTGAGGTGGACTCCACCTACAGAATTGACGTGGATTTGTGGAGTGGCTTTCTGGACCGTCCGCCCAGTAGGAGGACGATGGGAGTTAAAAGAAAGTGCGAGGGAAGAGAACGGGAGATCTCCGCAAGAGGAGAGACGAGCAAGGGCTCGACTTTCTTGGTGGTGAAAAGATAGACTTCTGTCGCTGAGATCTCAAGTCCGGTCGACGGAAGACCAACTTCATTCTTTTAGGCCACTCGTAGAAGTGGGCATGTTTTGGCTATGTGACAGAGCACTGTATAGAACTGTAATCTTCTGTACCTGAACTTTAATTATATAATTTTCTCTTATTTAATCAAGATCACTATTCAATAAAAACTCTTGCACGCACGTGCTATAAATAAAGAGCATTTCTTGGCTCTAGACCTTCCTCCCCAGAGTCTTTGGCTGTCGAACACATTACAGTTACAAGAGCGTCGTCTACATTCATCTGGTTGTACTTTATTTCCATTTTCAAAATACTTTTATGAAAAATATTTACCTTATGCTGGTGTGATACGGAAGTTTGACGACGTGAGTGGTCTTATCAGGTGTCGTCTTCAACTTCTGAGGGTTTACAGGGAAGAATACAGATCACAGCAACCTTCTTGTCAACTTTTTGTTGTTTTGTATTTTATAAAAATGCACTTTAAACAACCGGAATAGTATAGAAAACTGTTTCATTATTTTCAACCAGTATAAACTAAAAGCGTAACTACAAGTCCATTCGCGCGAATCCGCGGCAAATATCTTTTGATCTTCTTTCTTAGAGATTTAGAATTTTTTTGGTTTAAAAAGTTTAGCTTGGAAAGGCTTGGAAGTACAACTAAATCCTCGAGGTTTCTAACAACTATTTAAAAACTGAAAAAAAAATTCTTACTATTTTTAATTGTCACACTATATTTAAACAAAATTTACACCAAAATGCATAATGTTTTGCGTTATTGTTCAATGAATAAGATCCAATACAAAAAAATGAAGAGAAGCTACGCTTTTTCACCTGATTATACACTTGGAAACACCTCTTTTGAAGGCTGCGATCATACAAATATTCGCAAGCACTTATTTCTAACTTGTAACACCTCTATTAATTTACTGGGTGGGAAAATTCAAAAAATAGATTTAAAGTAGGATATTGCAGCTATTTAACTGCATAGTCTAGTATATTTAATCATGTTAAAACTATTTTCAAAAATTTGCATTTTTCCACTTTTTCCATGGTAATACCCCACTGTGCGACGGGGGAAAACCTGAGGACAGTCATTCTGGACCCTAAATGAAGTAATTAATGCGATAAAACTTTAGCCATAAAGTTTTCCGTTATATGTATTTTTTTACTCATCAATATCTGGAATTGTATTTCAAAGTGCTTATGCTTAATGCAGTGAGACCATTTACAGCGTATCTCAGCGGAAAAATTTCAAGTTCAAAATTTCAAGCGTTCTGATCTCAAAAACTGTATAAGACACGGAAAACATGTCAAATAATAAGTTGTAGAAATATCGGTTTTTACGAAAATACATCTTGTACTAGTTAGAGTTAGAAGAATAAAACATTAAAAAATTATTTATTTAGAAGCATAAAACTCGCATTTCTTCGGTGACGATTTCCTTAACCCTTTATCTACTGACGGTACTTATAAGTACCAATCACTTTAAAACTTTATAGCACAACAACCATTACTTATATTCTGATGGTACGTTTTAGAAACAGTCTTTTAACTCTACTTTTTCATGAAAAATGGCAGTAGTTGTTTTAGGCTGATGAATTTTGCGACGAAGAAAGCTATTTTCGAACGGACATTGTGTTCTTTTGCTGCCATTTTGTGCGGATTGACGCTCTTGTCTTTTCTTTGCTATAAATATATAATATCAAACCAAAGGTAAGTGTTGTATTTTTTAAATTCATTCTGTATTGTCTTAGAATATTATTTGCCCAATCATTATAAGATAACAGATTATGTAGTGTGATTAACGGTCGAATTATTCGGTGGTACTTATAAGTACCGCCAGTACACGTGGCCCGTACATCATCATAGACAATTTTTTTTTCTTCCGTGCCACTATTTAAGTATTTGAAAACGAAAAATATATATGCAGACGGCACCATTCGTCCTGATAGACTTGGGTTACCCAAACTTATTGATGATAAAAAAATGAAACCAGAGGACTTAGATTATCAAATATCTGATCAAGGAATATCCTTCTTCAAATGGAAGGACAATCGATCCGTACACTTTCTTTCGAATTATCATGGAAACGACACTTGCAAAGTCCAAAGGAGACTCAAAGAGGGTACCAAAATTGACGTTACCGCACCCATTGTTGTAAAAGACTACAATGGACTCATAGGGGGGAATTGATAAAGCCGACATGTTACGTGCTATTTATGATAGGGACAGGAAATCACCACATTCAAAATGCTGAACTTGTAATATATTTTTGTGCGTAAATGAAAAAAAAAAATTGTTTTTATGATTATCATCAAATGTGAATTTCATCTTTATTATGTATAAAATAAAATTATGTCAATTTGATAATTTCTTTGTTTTCTTATGTTTTTTGGTTATTTAGCATTTTTAAGAGGTTAAATTTCATTAGAAATATCATCCGTATTTTTTTTCTATTATGAGGAAATTTATGCGTAGTGTACTGACGGTACTTTTAAGTACCACTTTAATTAATTAGTTCTAATAAATTAAATTTCGCACCGGGGATATTTTTTCTTGTATATTCTTTAATTATCAATATGGCAGCTAAAAAAATATATATTTATGAAGAAATTTTCAGTAGTTCATAATGCAGTAGATAAAGGGTTAACTGCGTTACCACGATTCAAGGAAGAATGCAGCATTTATCTATCTTCTTGAAATAAAAGCATATGTGGACTACAATTTCTAAACCGTATGCTGGCCGATCATCCTGTTATTAAAAATTCCACACAAATCTTGAAATGCCCCGTGTAACAAATGTAGAACTTCTACAGTGCGTCCAGAATTTTCTTATACGAAGTATATACTATTATTTTATATATATTATATATTAATATAATAAAATAGTATAATAATAAATTATTATTATTATTATACATTAATTTATTAATTATTAAAAAACTAATATATCCCAGCTAAAAAAATCTGCAGAAAATTTGAAGATATTTGGAACATGTTTTCTTCAGAAAAAAATATAGAAAATCTGAAAAAAACTATGTTCCAAATACCTTCAGATTTTTCTGCAGTCAAGGCTTAATTATTAATTTCAATTAATGTAATTATTAATTTTAATTAATCTAATTTGTAATTCACTTACTTGTACGATGTCGATTCAAATTGTGACGAAACTTCAAAATCATCTTGGCCGCGATTAGAACAAGCTTTCACAGAGTTTAAAGACAGGAACACTAACCACATGACCACACCGGACAACACAAGACGGTGGTAAAATAATCTATTTGAGTTTTAACGTCACCATAGCTCTAGTGGCGCCATTTAGTGGTGTAAAAATCAACCATGGCCAGAATACGTGTTTCAAAGTCGTGGAGATGAGTAATAGATGGGATTAGTAATATTTTTGTTCAATAAATTAGATTCTTTGTTTCAATAAATTCGTTTTCGCTTCTGATAAGACTTCTCTCCATCCAAAGTGCGCAAGCTCCACTTTTTCTTTCTTTTTGGAGGAAAATAGGTAGTCAGAAAAGGGGGAAAAGTTTAAAATGGAAAAACCTCAACTATTTATTTTAAATACTAATTTAGAATTCATTTTTGCAGTGGCATATTTAAAAAAATTAGTGTCTCTATTGGGAATTTTTTTCTGTTGATACATTGCTTTTCTATACAAGTATATGGTCGATATCACTAATTGAAAAAGGATCTGATGAAACTCTTGTCTGCTGTAAAATTAAACAATAATGATAATTACATTCTAATTTTGTTTTATATCCTTTGGAAAATAAATCTGCAATATTAGAGAATATGGTGCAAAATATGTATCTAGAGAAATGCAGATATTATGAAATTGCAGTTAACTCTTCAAAAAATCAACATATTATTGGTCAAATTTAATGATGTTGTAAAAATCTACAAATTGAATTGAAGACAAAATGAAGATTTGTCTTAAAAAATCTGCAGGATATTTAAAGAAAAAAATAAAAATAAATTGCAGATTGAATTGAAGAAAAAATGCAGATTTTTTTCTGCCTTCAAAAAATCTGCAGAATTCTTTAAAAAACTTCAGAAAGATTTTTTCTGCAGATTTTCTGCAGTTTTTTTTAGCTGAGATATAGTATAATAATAAAAATTCATATATATATATATATATATATATATATAGTAGAGTTTTGCCTTTTCCTCAAGTCATTACGTGCAACGCATGCTTCATTCATTGATATAATCTCTGGAAATAACGTTGGCTGTACTTCTAAGTGATTCATCATGAAGTTGCATCACAAGTAACCTGTCTCAGAATCGCCTATCCATGAAACTTGCAAAGGGTGTTGGTCAAAGATGCTTTAAATACGTAAAAAGTTTCTGAAAGGCTATTTTGAAAGTTATAAAATTTTCTCGGGGCGCGAGAGTTTTAGATAATGCAACCAAAATATGGGAATTTTATTCTTAACATTAATGTGCGCATGGGATATGTCTTCGCTCTACATCGATGGTGATTTAAAACTTTTTATTTTACTTTCTTCCCCGTATCTCATATCTTTTTCAAGATAAGAAAACTAATTTCAAATTTTTCCGTCAGAAAGAGTTGTATGTGGTCTCAATGCATAGCATATCATCCCTTTACTACAAATATATAAATATGAAATAAGGAAAGTTTTAATTGCGAAAGAGTCAAAAATACAAAAATATTAACAAACAACGAGGAGGAATAAGAATCTGGTGGATGACGTCATCAGAGGCCTTCATCCATACAGATTCAAAACCAGAATAGGTTTTCTGTAGAGAGAAAAGACTTTAAGGTCTGAATTTAATTTGAATTTTCCTCTAAGGCCTGAATCTATTCCGGAACAAATTATAAAGATAAACATTTATCCACAAAGAAGAAATTCAAAACAGTCTTTTAAGTATAGTCTGTGGGTTCAGGCCTTAGAGGAAAATTCAAATTAAATTTGGACCTTAAAGTCTTTTTCATCGACCGAAAACCTATTCTGGTTTTGAATGTGCATGGATGAAGGCATCTGATGACGTCATCTACTATATTCTTATTCCTCCTCGTAGTTTGTTATTTTTTTGTATATGTGAGTCTTTCACAATCAAAACATCCCTTAATTCGTATTTATATCTTTGTACTTCGCAATTTTTTCCTTGATGATGCAGCACTTCTGCGCACACTAAATAAATTACTTCTATTATTTTTGTTTTGTCTTTTTTAGATATTCAATCCTTATGTTGTATTTTATCTGAATTTAGCGCCCTTCTGTTTAATGCAATTTATTTTTGTCAGTTATCTTTCAGAATCTTTTTAAATCTCTTAAATAACTCCCATTTCTCTCTGGGTCTGCAATCTATCCTAGTTGTTGGATTGAGGAAACGTTTCACCTCTTCAATTATTTCACACTACGCCAGGTTCTATTAATAATTCTTTCATAGCGCATGGCTCGGCGCTTTAACAAGGGAAACTGTGGACTGCTTTCTGCAAGGAGCTTCCATGGACAAAAGAGCTACTTTCTCATATCTTATACTCGGATAATTTAAAACAATTCAGAAAATGTGGTAAAGCTAGATGTAAAACATGTCCATCAGCTTGCGAGGAGCAGCTTAAAGGTAATAGTGAAGAATTAGAAACATTCTGTGAAGTTAAAAATGTCATTGATTTAATTCACTGTAAAGATTGTAATCTTAATTATATCGGCCAAACTTGCACAGAGTTAACTATCAGAATTAACGGTCACTGATCAGCTATTATAAGCGTCAATATTAGCCATTCAGACGATTATGAACTTCTGCATTTCCAGACGCATAATTTCCAAAATATTATTATTCGCATGCTTGAAGACAAAATTGTTGATTTTTATAATAGATTAGATTTTGAAAAGTTATATATTTGCAGCCTTAAAACTCTTTTTACTGATGATCTTAATAGTAAATTAAATGGTGGTGGTCATAGTGAATTCAATAAAAATTAATATTTAGAATAAATTCAACATTTTAAAGGCTTTTTTAAATTTTCCAATACATATAAAAAAGACTTAAAAGAGGAAAAGACAAGGGTGGAAATCATATTATTGTATTAGAAAAATTGTAAGAATCATCTTATCCTGACCATAACTGGGAAAATATCAACACAATTAAACAATATTTATTCAAAATAGGGAACAATAAACTTAAATGGTTTATTAATCATAAATTTGAAGAATTAAAATTTATTAATAACAATATAAAATTAATTCTCTTTGATCTTGTTAAATTTATACTTGGAATAGCCAATAGTAGTCTACTTTTTAAAATTAATAAATGTGAGAGAAAGGAGTTCTGCGTTTTCAATTTCCTTGATATGTTTTTCGAAGAACTACAGCTGCCTAAACTTATCCATGACAGTAAAAATTACTTCCTTGTTAAAGACATTTCTGTTATTTGAACAGCATTTAAATGCTCAAGGACCCTTAAAAACAAATCTGTAATTATAATTTCTTTTGTAAAAATTTGAATGAAATTCTCATTTCACACTGCTATTGTTATAGCAGTGTGAAAATAAAAGTCTTACTAATAAAGGTAGGGAACATGTTATCACAGGTAATCTAAAAATAATGAATTCTGACTCTCTTCGTAAAATCATAGAAAAGAGATCTAAATTCAGATTAAGAAATAAAATGGGTTTAAAGAGAGTGGTTGGTTCCATTGGTAGACTTTGATATATTTATTGCAAACATAGATAAAAAATATCATTGGCCTATTGAAGTCTTTGGTGAAAGGAAAAATCGCATTTTGATATAGACCAAGCATTTAATTAACATCCAAAAAAGAAAAATCATCAATAGAGCTATTTTCTTTAATACAAATCTTAAGAAGGAATTTCAAAATTTAAAAAGTAAATTTATTGTCACTACAGTAGATAAATCAGAAAATAATTTTTGTATTATGTGTAAATTCCACTTTAAAGAGATTAAGATCAATAAGTATAATTCAAACATCACATATCAACTTATTAATTGCACCAAAAAGAACTACATAAAAGAATGCTAGCCTTAGCCAAAAAAATTTAAATCAAGACAAATAATTTAACATTTCCTTACCTTTTCCCTACTATTAAATTTCACAAAAATCCTTTAAAATTCAGATTTGTTATATGTGGCACAGGCAGTTACAATTTTTCTTTTGGAAAATTCTTCTTTAATATCCTCAAAATCATTCTCAAAAAAATTGAAATAGAAGATAACTGAACTTTCTTAAAGATAATAAAATTCATAGCATCAACACCTTTGACTTTGAGAATTTTTTCACCACCCTTTCACATGAAATATTAATTGAAGCCTGCATTAATTTATATGACTTATTCCTTAACTCTAATTTCATAGATAAAAATACATGGCTAGAAATTTGCAATATTAACATCTGTAAAAATTATCTCTTCAATGGAATCAGCTACTACAGACAATCATGTGATCTTCCAATGGGTACTAGTTTCTCCAGTGCACTGGCAAATATTTTTGATCATACATTGGAGAGAGAATTCATAAAAAATTACCTCGTTTCCCCCTATCGTTATATTGATGAACTGATTGTATTTGATTTTGACAACTGTTCAATTTACTTCTATCCAGACGAACTTAAACTGAATAAATCCAGCGATAATAACAATAATTGAAATTATTTAGATCGAGTAATTAAAATTTTATATTCAGGAATTTCGGTTGGTTTCTATGACAAAGGAAATGACTTTAATATTAGGGCTATTTCTCTTTGTCATTTTCATACTAATCTCAACCTATAAGTCATCCACTCTCAAATCATAAGAATCAAAAAAATTTGCAACAACCATTCTGCTAGTGTCAAGGACACTGGCAATTTAAATATTAATTTCATGTTAAACCGCTGCCCTGTACATTTCTTTAAAATTAAGAATTAAACTATTTTTTAATCTCTCAGGTTTTATTGAATTAATGTTTTACTTCTCAATTTCTCCATTGCACTGGAAGTAGCTTTAGTACTCATACCACACCTTCTGACATTGATGTAAAGGCTCCCCTGCAAATTTCTCTGAATTTATAAAAATAAAGAAAATGAAAATAAAAATTATAAAATGCATAAAAACAATCAAAAAAATTTTTAAATACTAAAAAAACAAAATAAAAACTACAAAAAAATCTCGATGAAAAATAATCAACAAAAAAATTATTATGTTTTGAGTTAGTGTATCCCTCCCATGCGCACACCTATGAAGAAAGTTGACTTTTGAACGTCGTTCTTTCTTTTTTTCCATTATACTACTTAAAAGGTAAGACATTTCAAGCCCTTCTTCACAGACTATGTGTAAAAGACAGTTTTTAATTTCTTCTTTGTGGATAAATGCTTTTCTTTTCAATTTGTTTCGTAATGGGCTCAGGCCTTAGAGGAAAATTCAAAATTAAATTTAGACCTTAACATCTTTTTCCTCTACAGAAAACCTATTCTGGTTTTGAATCTGCATGAATGAAGACATCTGATGACGTCATCCAGCGTATTCTTATTCCTTCTCGTTGTTTGTTATTATTTTTGAACTCGTATTTCGTATTTATATTTTTGTACTTTGGAGTTTTTTCCTGAATGATGCAGCACTTTGCGCTCACTAAATAAATTTCTTCTATTATCATTGTTTTGCCTTTTTCAGATATTCAATACCTTTACTGTGCCATACTATAACTGTCGCCGTTCTGAAGTTTCAGTGGAGGCTTAAGTGAGCACCATAAATTGATGTAATTTACTACAAAGCGGGTCAATATATGGAAAGGTAACATTATAGAGGGTGTGTTTAAAATCTACCGACAAGCTTGGAAGGGTAATAGTGAAATTGACGTGCATACCAGCAAAAAATGCAATTTGACATGAAAACGCAGATTTCGTTGAAGGGATGAAAATCGTAAAAATGTGACGGGGAAGAAACAAAAAGAAATCGATACGGAAAACATTAGATAGCATAGATTCCATACAGCTTGTAATACATAGTTTAGCTTAGTTTTATTATATTAAATCCCGTTTGGAAGCAAAGCAATGGCTATTTTGGGACGTAACTCGTAATTTTGAACAGATGTCAGATGACGACGAGGACACCTGAGCTGGCACCACCTCTCCAATCTTCTGCACCACAACAAGGAGAGGTTCTGCATTAAGCCCCAAACACGGCGGATCTTTAGAAGATTCGAGTTTACGCCGAAGACATTGCATAAGGCGCGATGACGCAGAAACGACTGGTGAACTCGCTCGAAGATTCCGGGTGTTTCCTAGATCTCTGCTGAAGCGGTCACTGTTAATAAAACATTTAATTTTGTTGGAAAGTTTCAACGGTGCTCTTATTTTTAAATCTCTCAGGACAAACAGAATTTTAAAAAAACCCTTCTGAATACCTTTGATTCCTTGTATCATAACACGAGAATCTTCGCTTATTTAATAACTTTCTTTTGCATTCTGATTTTCAATTACTGCAGGAAACTCGTTTTCAGAATTTAATACTCTTATTATATAAACATTTTCTGAAGTATGAGAAAATTTTTTTCCCTCTTGGACTGGTGGGAAATTTCCTTCCGGGGGGGGGGAGGGGCGGATTCCTCCCGATGTCGCATGCCGCTTTTGGATTAGGGAAGCTTTTGCTGCTCCGCAACTAAGCAACATTATCTGTTTTGTCACAACTGATGCAAGCAGAATTTTCAGTTTTATCCTAAATTTCACAATTTTTGGACTTACGCTGCTTTGTGCATCTAATATTCCCTCCTAAGTTATTTCAGCTATCATGGAACTAGTTGCGTGAATTTCATTGGACAAATCTAATTTTCCAAATTTTTGAAAACTTTTTGATTCATGTACATGGAAAACTGTAATTTTCTATCACATGAAAATTTTAATTTATAAATTTCCTTATTTTTTCAGTTCTGATGAGTTCTACTAAGGAAACTGGCAAGTGTAAAACCAATAATATCAAATGCATGATTTCGAGTTTTTTTAATGTTAAGGGAATTTGAGTATTTCATTGAAGAAGGGGATCCAAACATAGTTGGCATTCAAGAAACACATCGCAGACCTTCAGACGACTTTACATTTCCCAATTACTAAACTTACCAGTTAGACAGCTGTAGTGTTGATGAAAATGCATGCACGCTCGTGTAATCTTCGCGCTTACAGTAGAAATGAAATTGAGAGTGAATCAGAAAATTTTAAGCACATTGTTTTTACCCCAATAAATTTCAACAGCATGCAATAGTAAATCGAACGTGCTACGAAACTGTCGAAAACAACTATTGAAGCAATTTACATGAACCATGCAAGAAGATTTCTGAAAATTAATTGATCGAAGGTGGAAGTGAGGGATGAAATAGCAATATTGGATAGCTATAAATTTTAAAAAAAGCCTCTCGGAAGAGAGCCCTGAAAATAACTTCTAAATTAGTAGTAGAATAGTTTTCTAAATTAGAATAAAACTGAAAAATATATAAAAAATTCCCTTATTTTAGGTCCCTCAAGCTTAGTTTTGTGTAATTCAGAGAAGGCAAAAGTTCTGTACTATACATTCCGATAAATTCCTGACTCTCTTGATGATGAAAGGATAGAAATAATTGTAGAACTACTTAAACGGCAACAATCAAGATCCTTACGAATCAGATCCTCAGATGATTGTAGTGATGAAGAAATGAAACATTGGAAACCACTCAGTCTAGACAAAATTAAAATTGTGTAATCATGAGCTTTCCAATTTATTTAGGCTATGGCTCAGCTTCTAAAACTTTTTACTAAGTGGTTGCTTCTATCTTATTTCCCGAGTTTCTTAAAATTAGCCACTATGCTTCTTATGCTACAAAAGGGCTCTTAACTTTCGAAAGTGAGATAAGAAAATTATAAAAGAGAAGTAAGGGAAAAAACAATACAATATAGATAGTAAAACCTGTTTAGTACGAACACTGTAAAAAACGGAATCCTTTCTTAAGCGGAAAAATATTTGGTCCCGTAGAAAAAAAGGAAAATCCATAGTTCATCCCCTCCTTAAAACAAAACCTCCCTAATGCGGAAACCAACAGAATTTTAAGGAACATATCACAATATTTCATCATCAGAAAACGTGTTCTAACGGTCAAAAATACTCGCGTTTTCCAAAAGTTCTTTTTCTTTCCCCCGGATAAAGAAAGGAAAGACAGGCATTCCATTGAGCAAATCAGTTTTTTCCAAATAGTGCTGTGTATGTCACAGATTTTAAAAATTTAAATTGAATTATTAAAATTGAATTTGATTGAATTGAATTGAAAATTTTAAAAAGGAAAAACACAATTTTATGAAAACCTTTAGAAGAAGAATGAAATAACTGAACTGTGGTTACATGGAAATAGCTCAACTAAGAGAAATTCCGGAAGACAGGCAATGAACACATTAAATAAATTGTTTGGGAGTGGATTTTAGTTGCAAGATTATGATATCTGGAACTATATTACAAAGCCAAGCTAAAGATATTGCAGGAAAATTTGGAAAAACTTATTTTCATGCACCAAATGATAGCATGAAAATTTAAGAAAAATGCATGCGATATATTTTAATGTAGTTAGTGGTGAATCTGGGTACGTCTCGGAGCAGACTGTAAATACGTGGATTAAAAAAATTGAAAAACTCATTGATGGTTATGAACCTCAAATGAAAGAATGATATTTTTTCTTGGTTTACAGCAAAAGCTTTATGAATTGAAAAGAAAAGTCTACCGGTGGTAGAAAATCAAAAGAAAGTCTCTCTGCATTCTTTTGGGCCTTTATGACTAGCTAAATCGAAAAATTGTTAGTAATTGGCGAGGGTACAAAGCATCCATACTTTAAAAATCTGGACGTAAAAAACTTCTTGTAATACGGAAATCGAAGAGAAAGTCATTGATCACTGCTGCAATAATGGAAGAATGGTAAATTATTCTTAATGCAAAAATGAAAAAGAAGACATATTTTGATGTTAATGTTACTGGCCACCTTCTCATAGAAATTTCATATATAAAATTGGTTTGGTACACCCAAATACAACCAGTTTTATTAACTTATGCGTCAGGGAAATATTCGCTGTGTCAAAGTAAATTATCGAAAATTTTTGATGCATGCAGTCTTTACTAGCTAATGTGAAGACAGAATCAAAAGCAAGTGATATAATGAAATCTGCGACAGTGATTGACGCAGTAATGTGGTTATCGAAAGCTTGGAAAGAAATAAGCAAACAGACAATTCAAAAATGTTTCATTGGAGCGAATTTACCGAAAATGTTTGAGTCGAAAATTATTCATCAACCGAAAATATAGATGAACGTGATCTGCAAATTTTGTTGAAAAGCGATAGTTTTTCCTAAAAGAGTGCTAAAGAATTCAAATTAATCGACGATGATATTTTAACAGAGGTTCGTATTGATAATATGAATGTTGTAATTCCAAGACATAAGAACAATGATATCACTGATGATTATGAATGTAATACAGTTGTCAAGAAATTAATCTAATTTTTATTCAGAATTGGTAAGAAGTTATTCAAATCAAATTGAACATTGAACATCAAAAGACCCTAAATTTTCTGTCGACCCGAGAGCTTAAGCTGAATCTGCAATAAACTTTGTTGCATTAGGATTGAATCAGCCACACGACGGAATAAGACACGCTGAAATCATGTTTCCAAATAGAAAAAAAGCATTATATTGACTGAATATACGTAAATCACAAATACAGAACCATCAATGAAAATGAAGCTAGAGGCAAAAGATGAAGAACAGTAATGGCGTAAGTTTCAGTTTCTCATTTACTCAAGAGTGGTTTCGCGAAGTTTCGAGGTAACCTGAAACACCCTCTGGAAGAGCAGAAGTCCGACTTATTGAAAGTCGAAAGCCGTGGTAGAGGGTAGTTCAGTCTGTTTTGAACATTACCCCTTGAGTTTCAGGGTTTATCCAAATTGGAAACTCAAATACTTTGGCTCATATCTGGATGGATGTCGAGCGTTCAGCTTTGGTGGTGAATGTATTCGACTCAGGGAACTTGCCTTTCTAGATATCCTTGGAGTATCTGGAACTTCGTCCACGTTGGTAAGAGGCTTTCTCCATCTGTTCTAAAGGACACAGCTTGCGAAATGGGTCTACTCACAATCTCTGATTTAGTCTTACCTGCTCTTTTGGTTTATTCCATCTTACGTATAGATGTGATTCTTCCTGGCAAGCCAGTGTATTCTTTTTAGGTTTTCCTTCCATAGTAAGACAATATCCCCATTTTAGTTTATAGACTTGTGTTCAATTCCTTGATCGTTGATGCAACTGACTCAAATATCTGCTGCGAAATCTGATGCGTAAATCAGATATCGTGTCTTCTTTTCGATAAATGAGTCGTTTATTCAGTTCATTCAAGTCTCCCCTGTAACACCAAGTTACGGATGTCCTTTTAAAATGATCAGTGTTGTGATATAAATCGTCTGGGACTAATGCCTAACGTAGGTTAGAGGCCGGGAATTTAATTGGTTTTCACAATCGTCGGTCTCCATTTCTGGTGGGGGGTTTGTAGTGAGGTGCGACCTGTTTTCTTCTAAGATTCTTTAAGAGACTTATCAATCCTCTCCGAAAATCCAATCTCACCCACAGTGCTGCCGGAGGAATGAATGGGCAATAGGAGTAAATGACGTTTCTAATATTCTTAGGTTGATAGTTTTCAGAGGTTGTCCATTCCAATGAAGTTAACGTCATCATAGATGATCGGATGGACGTCCTCTACGCGCTATGAATCAGTGCCAGAATGAAATTGACCATTGATAGAGACATCAAAGGTGTCTAAAATGCACAGCTCGATAAACCGCACAGGAAAGATAAGAATCCAATCTTTCTGTTTTCTTTATAATCAAAGGACCCGCTACGTCCAATTCCAATAACTTCCAAAAATCACGTACTTTTACTGGATCTTCAGTAGCGTTCCCTCTTGGTATTTCGGTTGTTTGACACTAAACCTTGACAATGATGCAGGTCTTGATTATCTTCTTTATTGAGCCGCTCTTAAGTATCCAATAGTTTTCTTGGCATTACCATTAAGGATTGGAAACTCCTGGATGTCCAAGTTCTGATGTTTGTATAAAATGAGACCTTTGCAACATGATGATGCAGAACAATCGGAACCTTAAAATTGTCATCTTCTTCTCATGGTAAGTTTCATTTTACCCTGTACCCATCAAGCAACTGTAAAGTTGCCAAAGGTTTCAGACGTTGAGTGTCTTGGCTATAATGAGTCTCTTTGTATTTTTTTCAAAAATTTTAAGCTCAGACTTTTAATTTTCTTCAGACACCCTCCGGATTTCATGTTAAACCTTTAGAGTTTTCTGGCAAAATTCATACATCCAACCTGTATCTAATTATTTTCAGGAACATATTGTTATAAATTATCATTCTTCTCTTATTCAAAGATGATACTATGCTTTTCTCTTTCTCATATTATATAACATTTTCTACTGTATGACAGTTCAAAATCTGGCTAATATTTATCTCTTGGAGTCTCCAAGCTGAGGTCCTTCGTACCCATTGCTTCTTCAGTAAGTGGAGAGCACCCCTCTTTGATGGTAGATCAGTTGATTCTGTGTTCAGGAACAAACTCTGTCTTGTAGGTTTGAGAGTCTTCTTTACTTGTTAACCTGATTGGACAATAAAAGTCCAGCGCCTTCTTCTTAATCCAATGTAAAGCGTCCATGGAGTCACCCAGAAAAAATGGATCGCTATCAACTTAGATTCAGATCTTTTCAAATTGGCCAGTCTAGTACCAATATTGCACGAGAGTAATTCCATCCTTGTATGGATATTCCCTTTAAAGGTGCAATTCTATCTGGCTTGGCTCAATTGGGTGTTACCTTCCTTCTTTTTCTGCCCTAAAAAATATATTGTATAGGCCAACTTAGACGCATCAGAAAGTGAAGAGTTGCTTGACTCATTAAGATTCAAGCTAGAAAGTCTACGAGGTATTTTGTAGCCCCCAGTTCATGTAATTCATCTTTCCATTTCTTTAAATTTTTTAATTACATCTTCAGGTAATTTTGAATCCCACGATTCCTACTCTAAACATTCCTGAAGGAGCAATTTAGGAATTAATGTTATATGTTATGTAACGAATAGCTGGTGTGCTGGCTAGACAGCCTCTTCCTTTGCAATTGAGCCACCTTCGTTTTCCGACTGATCATTCCTCGCATGACAAAAGTGTCTTCTCTTCCTATCCCACATGTTAGACCTAAACTACGCTCTTTTTTCTAATGGCACCTAGAACTAGACAGCTGAATCTCATCTCTCGTGGAAGAATTATTTTCCATCCACGTAAATCAAACTTAGCCGCCTTCAGAATTCCTTTGAGTCCTGCCCCAAAACATTCTAACCAGAAATAGAGACCACACTTGCAATGCAGTTATCAACATATAATGAGTCTTTAGTTTCACCGTTGATCTCTCAAAGGCTCTTCTACCTGATCTAGCACATGATTCAAAACTGCTGCAAGTAGGAAGGGGCTGCATGATATGCCAAATAATGACCCTACAAATGTCTATAGTGACTGTGTTTTAGGACTCGTCCTGGGCCATAAAACTGTAAAGCATCCTAATTGATTCATTTAGGCTATTTGGGGAAAGGCATGTTTTGTCCGAAATGTTGATTATCCCCATCTAAAATCTATTTAGAATCAGTTGACTACTGGGGTCAAGGTTGGGACCTTTCTCGATACACTTGGTTTATACATGGAGTTTCTAGTTTTAGCGGATCCGTCAAATACAGGACGCAACTTTAGTAGTAGAGTTAATCTTTAAAATCTGCTCTGAGCAGATAATGTATCCCTAGACCTTCAGATTAACTAACTCATTGGATTAATTGCTCAATGAGGTTTCATTCTCCACTGATTGAAAACCTCTGATATTCATTTAATCGATTCTTTGATTTTGTGGATTTGCATTTAAGCCTTTTTTTTAATTAATTCTTTTTGCCATCACGTTATATTGCCCATCTAACCAGGTAAATTTAATTTTATATCTACCAGTACTATTCTTACTAACCGTTTCTTCTTCTGAAATGTCTCTAAAAGAAAGTTCCACTTCTGTTTTAGCACAGTTTTGCACTATCTTCTTTAATACCCAAGGAATTCAAATTCCAGAGATCTGGAAATCTTAGCATTATTTACAGGAAATGATAATACTAGCAGCGAACTACTTTGTTTGTGCTTATAATATCAGATTTACCCTATTACAGTCCATCTCAAGAGTGTTTGCACAATAGTAACCAAACTTTCCGAAATATGTTTTATATTTCCTGCCAATTTACTAGCGTAATTTGGCCCAACAGCAAATGTAATTTCACCATGATTATTTTCATATAGACAGGATCTTTCATTTATCAAGCCACATCACTTATCAGAATACCCATATCTTTAACTGGTTCAAAACAATGAGTACTCATTCATTTTAGGTAAGGAAGCATATTTTTCTCATCTAAAACATCTAACTCAAAGTTATAGCTTCCATATGCATCTGAAAGATTAATGATATCTTTGATGCGGGGTTTCTGCATGCTCAATTCCGCCGAATAAACCATGATTCACGCATTCTCTCCTAACCCCTGTAATTTCATCTTTCTAGCTGTAAATTTGGAAATATACGATCGGCATTACCCATATCTATAATTTTATAAATGCTTCAAATTATTTTTTAATGTAAGTAATCAGTCTGAAAACACTTCCCTCGAACAACTGTTATTTGTAAGTGTTGTGTTTTCAGTGACTTTTCTGGCTTCTATTATCTGAACGTTATTCTTCATCGTAACACATATTATCTAAATGTCTCTTTCCCATTTGCGTTATTTTAATCTGGTTCTTGTATAACGAGCTACATGTCCAGGCTTAATACAGCGAAAACAAGAACCCTTTTAATTAGTATGGATTCTCAGTTTAAGGGTAAGCTCTACCATAAGCGCAATACGTTTGAATGGGATGCTTCACCACAGAATAGACATAACTTAGATTTTGATGTTATCATAAAACAGACAAATAGTTCATTTGCGTAGGATTTCGTTCTTTCTGTTCTGAGTCCCTTGGCTCGGCCAATCTGAAGGATCGACGTCGCTCTTGAATCATGAGCGGTTTCTCTTTGCAAGATATAACTCAGTTTTCTCTTTCGTGATTAATTGCTGGCCGAAAATCAATCATCGATGAATATTTATCCCTCGAATTCCTTTACAATCTGCGCCAATCGTTTACATAGACTTTAAAATCACAGGAAAGTACTAAAAGCATCTGACTTAATTCTCAATGATTCGTAAACTCTAATATGAATTTGTATTTTATCAAACAGCTGCTGAAAAACTTTTGTCATTAGAACGCTTACAGGGGAAATTTCTTATAACTGACTCATGTATGTGTTTACCAGAGCTTTTCTGCCGATTCTCTGTTCAGCAGTGTAACAGCTTTATTAATTTTCTACTCGAAATGGAAAACCTTCAAATGTTTCCCAAAGCTGTTCCAGAAAATGGTTTTAGATAATTAAATACTCATCATCTAAAAATTTATTGCATTGATACTTCGTAAGAGTTAGCAATACGTAACTGAACGAAGTATACTC
>BGPR01031754.1:0-11169 GCA_013235015.1 Araneus ventricosus | reverse complement strand
CCCAACTCCCAACCTAACCAGGGGTACAAGAATAGACCCCATTGACTTAGAATTATACTGGAAATGCGTCGAACAGGCATTTAATGTAAACAAACAAAGCAGAAATCTCGTCCATGTCGTAAGAAGAGTGTTATCATGTTAAAAAGCATTAGTTATTTTATCGTCTGTGTTTTTATACTGTTTCAAACTCAAGTTTACAAATTCATAAAATAATATCAAAATAATGCAAAATACGAGATATTTCATTAAATTTGAAACAAAAGTATTCATTGTGAAAGCCAACATCAAAATTAAACAGACTACTGAATATTTCAAAAGTGAATGAATGGTTAAAATTTATTGCATCAACCTTCTCATAATAAGTTTTGAAAAAAAAAGAATTTAAATTAAAGAAACAATCGGTATCGCTTAAAAGCTAATTGTTTTAAATTTTATTGTGAAATAAAATAGTTTTTGTGCGATAATATACGCCTAAGTTATTAAAGAAAAACATTAAAATTTCGATTGATTTTTAATTAATTAAAAATATAATTTGAAAAACATTCCTTATTAAGTAGGGGAAAGTATGGTAAAACCGGGTAGCTAAGGTTCAAAGTCCTTCTGGAGCTAAAGTATTCGACAGAGAGCTTGTCAAATTTTATTAAAATATTCATTGTTTATCGGAGTACAATACATCTTCCCAGAAAAGTCACAGTTCCATTAGGTTTTTTATGAATGATTTTTATATAAAAAAAGTCAAACTACCCGGTTTTACTCCACTAGTTGGTTAAAACCGGGTACACATGTTAACTTTATGCGAAATTAGGAAAACTCGATTTTAAGTTAAAAGTTGCAGTCGTTTTTATTTTATACTAGCAGTACGCGCCCGGCGTTGCCCGTGGAATCAGGACTTTAACAAAATGAAAAAAAAAGAACCGCCCACAATGACATGAAAAAGTTTTGAAAACAAAATCAAAACAAAAGATACACATTTTTTGATTTTCCTGCTTATTTTTTTTTCACGCTACAGTACAGAGTACGTTAATCCAAAACAATATTACAAAATTGGAACGTGAAAATGATTATTATACAGCAAGCAAAATATAAATCAAATCCGAAAATAATAATCGAAGTAATTCATTCAGGTGAAGGTCATGACGTATCCTACGCGTCGGCCAATCAAAATTGGCATCAACGTTCCGAAGAAGTGCCGCTTTTGGAACTCGATCGAGAAAAATAACTCGCAACGGCCCAGAAAAAAATTAATTTAAAAAAAAACGATAAAAGATATTTTAACCATTCTTGTTTTAAATCCGACAGAACCGTTCTAGTTATAAGCTAAAAAAAATTGAAAATAATAGTGTTATTAGAAAGTCGGATGCAGCAAATTTAAAAACAAAACTAACATTTAGATAGCAAAACTGACTATTTTTTTAAAAATTCTCAAAATTCAGTAAATTACATTAGAAATTCAAAACTAACTTCATTAGAACGGAAATCGCGTGCTCTTTCCGATGGTGTATCTATTTTTGTCGTACAATTATTCGAAACCAATCTATTGAGAAATTAGTGCGAAAAATCAACCAAAACAACACAAAACATTAAATAAAAAAATTTCTAGATTAAAATTTAAAATTTCGGCTTCGAGGTGCATTCAGTCACCATTACGACTACCTGTGTGCCAAATTTCATGGCTGTAAGTGCGATAGATTCGTCTGGACATCGCAGACAAACACACACACACACACGCACGCACACAAACATTGCCTTTTATATATATTAGAGATGACAAAGAAATCACTGGAAAAGCGGGGATAAAGTGCAAAAGACAAAAAAAATGTTTTTAAAAGGGTATAAAATCCTATGGATTTTTGAAAAAGTAAAAATCGTAGCATTGTGTCTCATAAGCAACATTGACAAAGTCACTAAGCTTGTTTTGAAGGGAAACAAGCTTTACGAATTTAAATGTGGGCATTAATTAAGAATGTGGCTAACTGTTACGCCACAGTTATGGACACATAAGTCAAACTACCTGCAACATTACATTCACTCATTATTGAAAAAAAATATTGAAATATGGTATCCAGAATCACGTATTGTGTAAATAACTTGCATCGATACTTTTATAAAATTCCATAAATTTTTGTAAATTGTTAATTTTGTAAATAAAATAATTTGCAATGAAATAATTATAAATAAGATAATTTCTTAATAAATTTAATTTGTTAATTAAGCTTATTAATAAATTATATCTATTAAAAAGTTAATTTTATAAATAAATTAAATTTATTAACAAATTTAATGAGTGAAATTTGTTAGTGTAATTATTTTGTTAATAAATTTGTTTATAAATTGTTAATTGTGTAAATAAAGTTTTGTTTATAATAAAATTTAAAAAAAAATTGTTTCTTTCAGGAAGTTTGTCCTAGCAGGTACAAGGAGGTTCACATAATAAATGATTCATTAACATTCAAGGCAGCGTGGTTTATTATTAAGCCATTTATATCGGAAAAGATAAAGAAAAGGGTAAGAATTTACATTTGTCTACTGCTTTCAATATTCGTGAAAATAATATCACGATATACAAACTAGTAAGACTCGAGAGCGCAGTACTGTAGTGTCGCTAAATTGACGACTATTTTGTCAGCCATTATGACGCAATCATATCATCTGGTAAATTATCACTCGAGAAAAATCATAAGAAAGGCACAGTTCGGGTCCGCGCCGTAGATTTTTCGTGAAAACGTTTTCACGAAAAATCTAGGGCCCGGACCCGAATGGCGCCTTTCTTATGTTTTGTTTAGATTGGCTTTTGATGGTGCCATCTGTTGACAGTATATAGAACTACATTTCGCGTATGCGCAGTAAAACATTATTTTCTACAAATGCTCATAGTTACCGTTCTATTTAAATTTTTGAATTCAAATTTTATTACAATGTTTCATTTAAATATTGTCAAGTATAAGTTTCATATAATTCGGAAGAAAACTCTGCTTGTTATTATAAAATAACATGCGGGGTTTGAAATTTTCAATTTAATACCGATTTTTACTTATATTCTTATTAATATTTTTTTTTCTCACTTTGGATCTCCTCAAGATCTTTAAAATGACACCAGAATCAACCTCCTAGCTAAAAGCGTTTCCACGCTACGCATATTTATAAATTTACATAAAGCTAATTCATAATAATCACGCACATGCACCTACACTTGTACGATAACCTCACAAGCAAAACAAATACTATACGACAGACTCTTACAGATATAATATATACGTTGCGCTGTCAACCATTCTTTTCGCATTATTAATCTCGTTGTTATTAGCCATTCAAATCTGACGGTATTTTGTCACACAAGAAAGTTCGACCGACTATCACTGTAACGAGCCGAAAGACGTTTTCACGTCAAAATTCAAGTTTGGCGAACATTTCATGACCATACCGTGTTCTCGATTCTAGACCTTACGCATAAATCGAATGCCAGGTTTTCTCATCGGATTTGATATTGTAAAAAATCTTGCTAATAGAGCATATATATATTCTGATTTTTTCCTTCGCTGCAATTTTCATGGCATTTTCCCATCAATTTGCTGTCGAAAACTTTCAGACGCTATTTTGTACTACTGCTGAATAAACGATTGTTACTTTTGCTCTCGGCTCGTTCAGTCAAAAATTGCTCACTGTTCTAAGAAATAAAAATCCTCATTTTCAATTTATAAGTCTTTAATGACTTATCCTGATAATAATCTAAGGTCCTGAATGTCGGAGCTAAAGCTAATACTATTTTTTAACTAATACTATGGAAATCCCTATTTTAAATATACTAATAAAATCGCGCTTTTATTAGTATATTTAAAATAGGGATATATTGTTTGGTCAGAAGTTTGCTTGTGAAAACAAAAATCGTAAAACCGAGAAGTGCTGATATAAATACCCTTTTTGGAATTTTAATTACGTTTATAATAAATTTTTAGCATTTACAAGGTAAGAATTTTAATACATATATTTAATTAGATTTTAAGATATTGTCAAAGAGAAGGAAAATACTCAATTTTTCTCAAACAAAAACGAATACTTCTGATTTTTTTCACATCTGTTTGGAGCATGCGGTCTTCTGTTTATATCAGATGCTAAAAAATTGAAAAATATTCGTTTTAGGTTGCGAAAAATTGAGTATTTTCTTTCTCTTCGAAATTTCAAAAAATTGAGATAGGTGATGTTTCATGTTAAGCGACGATATACATTGCTCAAAAGAATTAAGAGATATTGTGAGTTCGGTATGAAACAACCATATAATCGACAACTTTTTTAACAAAATTGAAATAAATGGGGGTAAAAATGAAAATTATAACATTTACAAAGTTGGTAATAAAAACTTTGGCTGTGACGTAGAAAACCACGCGTTTTAGATGAGGAATGAGAAACGACCTGCAGCATTCCTTATGTAGGAGGATATTAAAAACTATTGATAGGTATTGAATGCTTTGTAATAGTGAATATGATGTCTCAACATCTTGAATTGGAGGAATCGGTAGGCTGGAGGGCCATCGGTCGTTCAGAGAAGGGTCAAACGCAATCCGTTGTTACGGCAGCTTTAGGTGTTTTTCGAAGTGTCAGTTCCAGAGAATGCAATCGGTTTTTGGAAACTGGAAATGTTCGCCGAAGATCAGAACAGGATCGTACGCGCGCAACAACACAAGATTAAAAGAGGTTTTTAACACTAACAGACAGAAGAAACTGACGTATGAACGACACTCTATTGCAACAGCACCTTCAGCGGGCTACTGTTACCAGAGTTTCGACTCAAACTATTCGAAACCGACTCCATCATGTTGGTTTGTATGCTCGCAGACCTATGGTTTATGTTTCATTAACAGAGGGCCAACATGCTGTCCGCAGAAGATAGGCACAAGAGCACCTCAGATGGGGACGAGCTGAGCGGAGAAACGTGCTCTTCACGGACGAGTCCCGCTTTACTGTACAACCTGACAATAGGCGGAATATCATCTGGTGAGAACGTGATACTCTGAATAACCTGCATTTGTGCGCGAAAGTGTCCGATTTGGCGGAGGCGGAGTTATGAGGGCTTGTGTGTCTATCAATGACCACACCCAGCTGTACATTTTCATGAATGGAGCACTTTCGGTTCAGCAATATAGGGGTGAGATCTTCAGACCTGTTGCGGTTCCTTACACTGTAGTAGTCGGGGATGAATCCATTCTCTTAGACGATAACGCCAGGCCACATAGTGCTCGGCTAGTGGACGATTTTCTTTCCGACGAAGAAATCCTCCGAATGGAGTGACCAGCATATTCCCCAGACATTAACCCAATAGAACATTTTTGGGACATTCTAGGAAGACGGATTGCTGGTCGCTTATGACCCCCAGAAACAATTCCACTGTGGAAAGCTCTCTTCTACAGGAGTGGGAAAAAAATACTCCAGTCTCTCATTGATAACCTCACTGATTTCATGCCTCGTAGGTTTGCGACATTGCTTCCGGTCAGGGGAAACTATACTCATTTTTACCCGAGAAATCACATTTTTGTTTGTTTGTATGATATGCACAAAGTGTGCATTTTTTTGCCAACAAATATGGTCAATAAAATATAATCATTCCTTGTTCGTTGCGTTCGTTCGTCCTTTTCTCATATCTTACAAACCCATAGATTATATATCAGTCAACAAAACATTTCCGCATCCGCAGTTTATATCCAAAATCATAATATCCCCTAGTTGTTTTGAGAAGTGTATATCATGCTACCTTTTCTTGGACATATTCTATTTCTTTTATAAAAAAAACTCCCGGTCGCAAATCCGCGGTGGCCTTGTGGTAAGATATCGGATTCGGGGTTGGAGGTTCCAGGTTAAAAATCCCAGCCCACTGAAGATCAGCCGTGTATGTGGGCCTGTCGCATATTAAATCCTACCTAGGAAGCCAACCGTCCTCCTGCTGGTGTGGGAACTGGGGTATTATCTCCCACTCCTTTAGAAGAGAGCTTTCCACTGAGGAATTGTTTCTGGGGGTTGTAAGCGACCAGCAATTCTTCTTCCTAAAATGTCCCAAACATGTGGTGCGGCAGTTTGGAGAGGAAAGTACCAGCTATATTCTTGTACCTTTTATTACACAAAGACCTATTGTCGTCAACAACTTTATTTTTAATTAAAATGAGAATATCAATTGAGCCAAACCATTCTTAAGAATGACACTCAGTTGAATGATGCTAGTAAAGAATTATATATAATTTAATTAAGCATTGAGAGAATTCGGAGACAAATACATGAAATGATTTAAAATATCTTTAATATTTTCATTCAACTTCGGAATGGCAACTTTAATTAATAAAGTTATATTTTGTATATATGTCAATATACCTTCTAAATAATAAAAGTGAACTATTATTTAATTGCCACAGGACCTTCAGAAACACGCAGCTTCATAGTATTTATGAGTAAATTTTGAAGAAAATATATTCTGTTGTTTTAATTTCTGCAGTGTTAAAACTTTTTTTTATGAATTTTTATTTGTAGATAAAACATTTATTGTTTCTAATGAAATTTTTGTTTCTGTTTGAAGATAAATTTCCACAATGGTCCAGAAACTTTGCTGAACTTCTTCCCGAAGGCAATTTTGCCCAAACATTATGGAGGCGATCTTGAAAATTTCCAAATGTGGGACTGGCTCAAGAGAGTAACGACACCGGAGAGACTTGCAACCGTTGGTGGGA
Source organism: Araneus ventricosus (assembly GCA_013235015.1). NCBI lineage: Eukaryota > Metazoa > Arthropoda > Arachnida > Araneae > Araneidae > Araneus > Araneus ventricosus. The sequence continues at coordinate 4,462 of BGPR01031754.1, read as the reverse complement.
TTCAAAACTGGCCTTCTGAAAACGAGAAACGTCGATCATCGTCGGCCTCAACTTCAAGAATAACAACTTGAAGCTTGTCATCCCTCTAACTCTTGTCGATGATAAGAAATTAATGATAATATTTTCAAGTTTTATCATGAAGAGAACACTAGTGTTATATCACTGAAGAGACACTTTGAAAGCATACTTTGTACAGAGCATCAGCTAATGCTGTTTCGGTTAGACTCGAGACACGGTACCGTCGCCAAATATTCGCCAAACTTCAATTTTTACTTTCTCGTATGCGAAGTATACAAAGAGAAAGTATTGTAATCGTGAAAAAAATTCGAACTTGAGATTTTGACGAATCTCCACGTTTTAGACCTCCCTGAGTCGAAAAAAACAATTTTGAAATTTTGTCTTTAAACACGATATCTCAAAAAGTATTGCAGCTACAGAGTTGAAATAATTTGGTATGTGGTCTGTACACATAATGTTTAGGTTGTTATCAAATTTCGGATAAAATGCATCTACGGAAAGTTTGTCTGTCTATATGCTCGTGTTAATGTGAACGCGATAACTCACAAACTTAATAGCTAAGTGAATACAATTTGATACACATTTATATCATCAGGAATGTAGGTTTGTATCAAATTGTGTTGACCAAATCCGTCGAAGGATTGACTGTCTGTCTGTATAATCACATACTTTTGAACACAATAACTTCTTTAAAAAATTACTTTGATAAATGAAATTTGGTATGTGGCCTTCTTACCTTAATGGTAGATTTGTATCCAATTTTTGTGTCAATCGGTTGAAGAAAAGGCGTTCAAATTACAAATTTCGTTTTCTTTATCTTACACCTGGCCCTATAGGTAATCACGCCAGCTTCTAATTCCACTTCCGCGTTGGACGACCTTCGGAAATCGTGGTATGGCGTTCCGCTTATTTTTTCTCCACTCCGTTTGGGGTTGTTGTTTGTTTTACTGCCTTTTATCTTATTTTTTTTTCTCTACACGTGTTAGGAGTATACGAGAAAGTTTAGGGGAGACCACTCCCGCTGGTTTGAAGCGATATTATGGCGACCATGATAACGGTTGGCGAACGTGTCGTCAATTTAACGACGAGGCTGTACCGTGTACTCGAGTCTTACTGCTATTTCCTAAAGGATAAATTAAAACATATAATTAAAAATTTAATAATTTCAGGATCACTGACAGTTTTGTTAATTTAATTATTCACCAAAGAATATATATAACATTCATGAATAATGTGTCACATTAATCCTCTGTACGGTAAATGAGAAAAAGAGATAAACTTTGGTGACCATCAGAAAGAAATGCAACAGAAGAATTTGCAAATTTCAAGTACTTTATCAATTTGGCATTCATTAGTTTGATGTACATTTTTTGTATGTTTAATATTACGTGATATACAATGAAATGTTAAAATATTTCTGAAATAATCATAAAACTCTAAATGATTTATGCGATGCCTATATCTTTCAGGGCAGTTGAAAATATCATCCATGTTATTTCATCTTTTGCTGCCATGTTAAGTTTACAGTACCACTTTTGTATAACACGTATATCTTTCTAGTATAAAGTGATATATAATTTTAGTATTCCTTTGTTTAATGATTCTTTTTGTACATTTATTTTTCGTGAAATTTACTGAAATGTTTAAATGTTTGTGTAAATAAGTATAAATATTTAAATGTTAGTTATGCAATGGCTACTTATATCGCGGCAACAGAAAAAATCCGATTTGCTGTGAATCTTTCTCTCTCTTGTTTAAGGCTCAAAATACAACATTTGCATAGCGCATAATTGCTTTATGTATAATGCATTTTTTCTAAAAATATTTAGAAGCACAAGGTATTCTGTACAGATGTTCTATGAGAAAGATGATACAAAACTATACCATCAAGCAAATAGGGAAAATAAAAGTACACTTTCAAGTACAGTACATTTCTCTAAAAAAATATTTTCTAACATCTATATAAATGTTATATGATATATAGTACTAGAACTAAACCATCGTGCAAATAGAAAATTTAAATATTGACACAAAAATATACTGCCAAACATATGAAGTAAATAAAATGATGGCAGCAAAATATAACACCAGACATGAAAGAGTTAACACAAGAAAGCGGTTGGGTTTTCCTTTTTAAATTAATTCTTAAATTTATTTTAATATATCTTTTGATAATAATTGTGTAAAATTTATTTTACTCTTTATTATTATAATATTTATTATTGTAATTAATTTATTATGCTACCGCTTTTATTAATTTTATATTAATTTAAACTGTTCAACAAAAAGACTTCATCTAAAATATTTTGCCGAGTTATTTATATTTTGCTATACAAATTCAGCATCAAAATATCTTCCTTTCACATTACTTTTAAGAATTCATTCAAAAATATCATGGATTTAGTTTAAAAAAATATTCCGAATTCAGAAAAATCCTTTGAATCTTGGAGAAGTGATTACAGATATTTATATCTTCAGTCATGAATGATTGATAAAAGTCTGCTTTCAAAAATACTATTTGGATATTAAAGATTTAAGCAATCAAATATAAGGTCCTCTATAGAGCAATATTTTCTATATTTAAAAAGAAACCCGCAGTCTCAGTTTAGTTGAGCAAAATTAAGATAACTATTAATCTTTTTTCTTCTTTTGGTCCTAATTGGCTAAAAAATCCTGAGTTTTTTAATGTTTATTGAATATCAGCACCATAGTCGAAATTATTCTGCGCATTATTCTTTTGAATTCGAGATGTTTCTTGCTCAAGGACGTTGTAGACTAAAAGCAAGCCGTTTAAATGGATAATGCATAATTCAGCTATAGGTAAAGCAAACATAGACCAGAATGAGTTATGTTTTTTCGTCAGGAATAAAGATTTATAGATATTGAACGAAATTAATCTTAAAGTGTGTTTCAGTATTTTGCCATTGTCCGTGATTTGTATTGTTCAGGTTTACACTTGCGTGATATTGACCAATACTTTGCTTGCTATGGCATACTAAACTGTCACAAGAACACAACCATCGATTGTAGGAAGGTCCCCATATCATCGCCAATCGCTTACATACCGTGCCAATTCGTTTGAATTCAGATATTTACACATAGCTTCGCACAATAATTTACTTTATATATTTACAACACATTCTGGAGCATAATTAAGCTTGACTATAAGTGTAATATACCATCATAGAATAAAAAGTTTTTTCACCAAGTGTATTTAAACGAACAAAGAAGCAAACATCAACTGCAGTTTGATAAGATGTAGGAGACAATAAATATGTTTCTTAATATTACATAGATGACACATATAAATTACGAGTATAATTGTATAATGTATTTAAACATATTCATGATAATGCATATTCTCTACGTATGTACGATATTTTAAGATATTGTGCGTAACGGTGTGCCTATTTTTCCTTAGACCATTAGTCTAAACCTTCTGATCTCGAGTCAGCATCACCACTCAGGTAACATCTGGGCTGATGGGCTTAGCTTATTAACTAAGAGTGATTAAGACAGATTCAAAATAAACAGATACAAAGTAAAAGATAAACTATATATTTAACTCCGGAATTAAAGGTCACATCTCTGCGTGACGAAATAAAATAGTAGTGGTATAACATTAGACAGTTCGCATGAAAACCAATCCCACTATAAGCGCCTATGAGAACGTCTTTTACCACGCCAAGTTGATCATTGTGCCCGCTAGGTTTTCCGTATTTACTTTGATTGGCGCTAAACTGAGTTTTTTCCTCTACATGTTTTGAAAACCTTCCATCTTTATTTACAATTAACAACTAATAACAAATTATTTTCAACTTTAAGACACTCAAGAAGGAATTCATTCTACTTTAAGTCACACACATACACACAAAAAAAACTGCAAAGTAGAAATGTTTACACCCTTATAACAGATTGCATCTCTCGGTCGTCCTCGAAATAGAAAAACTTTACAAAGCATTTCTCGCCAAAAAAGCGAAATATCGCCAAATATTGGGATCGAAAACACTCCCCATAGGCGTCTATAGTGGGATTGGTTTTTATGCAGACAGTTCCAGTATATATACGATGATGAATCTGCGCGGTTTGATTACAAAGAGGTTCGCTTAGAGTAAATACGTAGAAGTAACACAAAAGGATCCGTAGACGCAATGGTTCAGGATTGGTAACATGGCTCTAGTAGTAATGGACGCCACAGACTAAATTCAGGACAAACGAAGAAGCAACAGCGGTTTGCAAACCTACCATCAAAATTTGATGCAGCATTTGTACAAATAGAGATCATACTTGAAATAATGAGCCGTGTTCAGGCAACAAAGAAGACACCTGAGCCGGCATTTATCTAAATTTTCAAGACAGAAGAGGAATAGCGACATGCCATTGATATAACGTCTTTTATCTAAATTTCCAAACGGCATCAGAGGAATAGCCACATGCCATTGAT
>BGPR01031753.1:0-17859 GCA_013235015.1 Araneus ventricosus | reverse complement strand
CGATTTATGCATGTTCGGATAAAAGATCTGCTTTAACGAACGCCATCTTGGACAGTGCTTCTCACAAAAGTTTTATCTCGGCGAAATTAGTTAAAGCATTGAATCTAAAAGTAATACGTTTCGAAGAACTAGCTATATATTCTTTTGGTCAAACCACAGCTCATAAAAAACGGTATCCTGTAGTATGTTTGCAGTTACAGAGTCGGCATGACAGTTCAAAGGTTTATAAGCTCGAAGCTCTGGTAATAGAAATTATATAAAATTTGTCCTTGAATAACCCAGATCTTTCTACGTTGCGCAAGTTAAAAGAGAAAAATATTCAACTTGCTGACTCATTCGAAAATGAGATTCCAGTCGATATTCTTGTAGGTAGTGATTCATTTTGGGATATTGTTTATGATGAAAAAATAAGAGTAACTGATAACATCTGGTTAATTAATTCTTGCTTCGGCTGGCTGTTAGGTGGGGTAGGAAAAGGAAATAATTCTGATGAGAGCTGTCAGAATGTATGTTTAGTAATGGATTCATCTTCTATTTTATTTGATTTAAGTAAATTTTGGGAAATAGAGGAATTCCCTAATGAAACACGAGGTCTTTCTGAGAGGGATGATCAATTGATAAGGAACTTTGAAAATAATTTAGAATTTAACGGACAGCGGTATGTTTGTAAATTAATGTGGAAGGAAAATATGGGACCCCCAGTTGGATTGGATTCTAATTATGAAATTGCGAAAAAACGTTTTAATTCTTTATGCAATAAATTAAATAAAAATCCCGAAATTTCAGACCAGTATAAACAAATTGCTAAGGATCAATTAGAAAGTAATATTGTGGGGAAATGTGTAAATGAGGATATAAAATCAGGATATTATATGCCTCACAGAGCGGTAATCCGCGATGATAAAATTACGTCTCAAGTTCGAATTGTGTATGATTGTAGTAGTAAGGCAAATGAAGATAAAAAATCTTTGAATGATTCGCTTGAAACGGGGGTTAATCTTTATGTAAATATATTGGATGCGATACTTAAATTTCGGGAGAATCAAGTTGCGTTTTGTGGAGATTTAGAAAAAGCATTTCTTATGATAGAGATTGCAGAGGAAGATAGAAAGTATTTAAAATTTTTGTGGTTTCCGAATGATACAGTTAATTCAACACAAACATTTCAACTTAATCGTCTTCCCTTTGGGTTAACCACCTCTCCCTTTGCTTTGGCTTGTGTTTTAAAATTTCATGTAAAGAAATTTAAGGATGATTGTCCCAAATGTTACGAAATGTTAAATTCCTTATACGTTGACGACTTGTATTATGGGGCAGAAACCGCTCAGGATGCTTATCAGTTAACTTCATTGGCTATAGAAATATTACGCTCCGCTGGATTTAATTTGAGGAAATTAAGGACTAACTGTTCCGAACTAAATAAACTTTGGTGTGAAAATGGGTATGAGGAAAATACCGATCATGGACAAGGATCAGGTTTCTTGGGATTAAATTGGGATCCAATTGAGGATAAAATCAAGTTAAATTTAAGAGATGTTAGGAATTCCTTGGAATCTGGAATCGCCAATGGAACTACCAAGCGACATGTACTGAGAATAATATCTCGGATTTTCGATCCTTGCGGACTAATTAGTCCATTTGTAATCACGGTTAAGATCCTTATGCAAGAATTATGGGAAAATGGCCTTAAATGGGATGAACAGTTACCAAGTGGTTTAGAGGAAAAATGGAGAACTTGGTGTTCAGAGCTTGCTCATATCGATAATTTGCAGATTGAGCGTAAACTGTTCTCAAATGCAGGAATGAGTGAAATTTCACTTCACGTCTTCTGTGACGCCAGTCCTAAGGCTTATGGGGCTGTGGCGTACTTTCGATACATCACAGAAGGAAGAGTTAAAGTGAGCTTTATTATTTCTAAAAGTAAGGTTGCTCCTTTAAAGACCTTGACCCTAGCAAGATTGGAGCTGATGGCAGCACTCATCGCTGCTAGCTTAGCAAAATACTTACTGAACACTTTTCCATCTTTGACTAAGGAAATATTTTTATGGAGTGACTCTAAAATAGTCCTCCATTGGCTGAAAGGATCATCGAAAATTTGGAAACCCTTTGTTTCCAATAGAGTGGCTCAGGTGCAGTTACTAACTCCTCCAAACTGTTGGAACCACAGTAGTGGCTCCGAAAATCCTGCCGACTTTACTACAAGAGGAGAATCAACGAGGAAATTCCTGACGAGTTCTCTCTGGTGGATGGGACCAGCCTGGTTGTCTCAGCCGGTACAGTCATGGCCTGTGCAATGTTTGCCAAATCCCCCTGATGGAATGTGTGGTGAAGAGGTAATTGCATCGGAGCGACGGCGCACTGCCATAGTTAATACAATGGTAACTACTACCAATGATGATAACTGTATTTCTGGCTGTATTGACATTGATAAATACAGCAACCTTGGTAAACTTTTACGTGTTACAGCTTGGGTGAGACGGTTTATTCACAATGCCAAACCTGGTCCCTTAAAATTAAGTGGACCTCTTTGTGCTTCGGAACTTCAGGAAGCCTTGTATTCTTGGATCAAGGCTACTCAACTGAAACATTTTGGACGTGAACTTAAGCAACTTCTCTCCAAGGGTATTATCTCTAAGGATTCATCTATATATAATTTGAATCCCGAACTTGATGATAACCAATTACTACAATTAAAGGGTCGTTTAGAGTTCTCTAATGAGGAAGTGAGGGCCAAACATCCTTGGCTTCTTCCAACAAAAGATAAATTTGTGAAATTACTCATATTGGATGCTCATGTAAAAATGTGTCATTTAGTTGTTGATGGTACACTAACGCAGTTGCGAGAACAATTCTGGATTATCAAAGGTAGACAATTTGTTAAAAATGTACTCAATGACTGTATTATATGCAGACGTTATAAGGTAAAAACTGGAACTCAGGTGGTAGCTCCTCTACCTCCTGACAGAATTCAAGAACATTCTCCTTTTGATGTATCCGGTGTGGACTTTGCTAGACCTTTTTATGTCAATGATTCTAATACTAAATGCTATTTAATAATATTTACATGTGCTGTTATAAGAGCTGTTCATTTAGAATTAGTTCCTAATATGAGTACTGATTCCTTTTTATTAGCTTTTAGACGATTCATTTCTCGTAGAGGTTTATGTTCTGTATTATATTCTGATAATGCAAAGACTTTTAAAAAAGCGAATAGTGAATTGAGAAAATGGTGGAAATATATTAATAATCCTGAAGTTAAAAAAAGTGTTTGCTTCCAAAGGAGTTGTTTGGAAATTTATTGTTGAACGGAGTCCATGGTGGGGAGGTTTCTGGGAAAGACAGATACGTACGATTAAAACTTGCTTAAAGAAAATTATTGGTAAATCATCTCTTTCTATTAAGGAATTGGAAACTGTATTCTCAGAAATCGAAGCTATTATTAATTCTAGACCTATTACGTATTTGTACAATGAACCCTCCGAACCTTCTCCACTCACTCCTTCTCATTTTCTAGTAGGGAAAAGATTAATGTCTTTACCTGTTGTACAACCTAAAATTGAGGAGTTAAGCATAAATAGAAATTCTTTGGAGAAAAGGTTTAAATACCAACAAACACTTATGAATCATTTCTGGAATAGGTGGAGGAAAGAATATTTACTTAATTTGCGATCTGCTTATATCTCTACACAGCCAGGTAAGATTATTTCATTTAAGGTAAATGATATTGTTTTGATAAATGATGAGCGTTATCCTAGAAATATGTGGATGATGGGAAGGATTTTGGAACTATGTCCTGGACGAGACGGAAAAGTTCGTTCTCTTCTGATCAAAACTCCTAAAGGGAATATAAAACGCTCAGTACAACTTGTTAGTAATCTTGAAATTAATCCTTAATTATGCAAGTTTAATTGAAATGCAAATTATTAATTTCTTTCTGAGGTATACATCACATAATATTTATGTTTATATATTTGAAATCTAAATCATTGAATGTTTCCTTTATTGCAAGAAAATTTTGTATCGAAATGTTTGATTTTTGTATTTGATATTCTTTGTATTTCTTCGTGTATATGTTTTTTTATTGGAATAAGGTAAGTGAACTTATGTAAGTTCAGGTGGGGAGTGTTACGGATTCTTCCCAGATGGAGCTTTTGTGCATCTTGTGGCAACGGCTTCCTCCGCCATCAGAGTTTTATTGCGTGGCAGGCATGGAAACGGAAGGAATGGCTTAAATGGAAAGTGCCGGGAAGTTTTACTATAATCTTGTAAATAGTGTAAATAACTTATTATGTCATATCTTCCTATATTTATCATTTACTCATAATAAATAATATGAAAAGGCACTCATTGGAATTTCATTTGCAACACTGAATCTCAGATGCTATAGTTATATATACAGAGTGTGTTCTTACATTTCTAGATCGATTTCGTTTCGCTGTAGGAAAAATTAGTTTGTTTGGAAAAATTTCTTTTCGCAACAATTACATTTTTGAAGCTTTAATTTATCAATTTCCAACATAATTTTTTTACATACAAAATGGCGCTTTTAAAGAAGCGTTGGATGGAAGGCTACGTATTTTTTTCTTTCCAAACAGAGTTAATCTTATTCAGTTACTTAAAGACGCTATGAATGCCATGGCGTTTTTATTTCTAAAGCCACATTAGGTAATATTGTTAATAAGAAAGGGAAAAGTCGTCCAAGTTTGGTTTCAAGAGGGAAAATTGTTACAAATACGTATCCAAGGATAAAGAGCAGTTCTTCGAATATTGTAAAGGTGAGATCTTTAATATTAAAAGAAAATCCTCGAAGTCAAACATTTGTTGCAAAAACATTAAAATGCTCAGTATCAACAGTAAAAAAAAATATTAACACTTCTTTGAATCTCAAAAAAGCAATATATATATACAATTTTCATCGTCATTCTCCACGCCATATCGCTGAGCACAGAACACGCCGCAGAATTCTTTATAAAAAGCATTTATCCGGAAAAAAATGGAATACATGAAGCTTGAGTCTATTTAAGTGACTGTAAAAAAAATTCAATTTATTGTCATCAAAAAGGAGAAAAAAATTTTTAAAACATGGTTAAAAGAATCTAAAGAAAGTTTTCCTAAGGAAATTATGATAGTTGCTGACTTTTCATATAATGGAAAAAATGAAAGTCAAAAGAGTAGATAAAAATGTTAAGATCAACTCTACATACTATGAGGGGCATATTTTGTCTACAATCTTCCAATATCAAATAACATCTCTTTACCTACAATGCCATCAATTAGTAGAACTGCACTAAACAAAGCAAGCAGCCGCACTTCACAATCCACTGTTAATTTCCTGGAAGAAATTTAACAAGAAGTGAATATTAAGACTATAAGGTTCTAGTGTCCCCTTTAGAATAATATCTATCCTCACATTCCACAACACCTCATTGGACAAAATTTTATATGTCCTAGTTATGGAGAGAAGACACTATCTTTGAATCTGTAGTAATTTATTTTTCATTTTTACTGTATCATTACAACATATTTCCTCTGCATATAAAATTATTTTTTCTGTAATTTTTGGATAGATTTCTTTGACCATTAGTGGTTTAAGTCCCCACATCGCTCTAACCTCCAAAGTTTTTCATAGAACCTAATTACATTTTCTTGAAAAATATTCGCGTGTGAAATGAAAGATAATCTTGCGTCAAAGTAAATTCTCAAGTATTCAAATTTAACTGCAGCTTATTCTCGTTTGATTGAGAAAATTCCCAGGAAAATTTGATGCACTCTTTCTAATTTTAAATATAATATATTTACATTTATTATGTTTAAAAGTAGAAAATGGTAAGTATAAGAGAAGTAACAAGTACTCATTTATTTACATCAAAATTTAAACTAAACTTAAAGGCCCATTCCTCATTAAACGGAATATCATTTAAAATTTAATAAATCTATAGGAAGCAGAAGACTTGGCTAAACCAACCGAATAATTAGCGAAAATTTAAACTAATTTATTTTCGCAGAAGTTATGTACTTTTAATGCTTCGTTCTCTATCATCAACCATAGAATAGGACCCCAACTTGACCCTTCTGGTACCCCTATATTATATTTCCAATGCGTACCGTCCGATAAAATAAAAGTTCATTCACTTAAAAAACTTCTAAAACCCAAAGTAATTTTTTGGTACTTGATTTTATTTTAAAATATTCCTTGTAACTTTCCAATTTATAGAATTGAAAGCATTCTTTTCATCCAAAGAGACCATACAGGTTACACAATTTTCAGGTTTCGCAATCTTGATATACTCGACCACATTATTTCACGGCGTGGTGATGATAAAATGCTTAGTTTAAGAAGGAAAAGAAAGATAAGGTAAATTGAAACTAATAAAAACTGTGTTTGTTCGGCACCTGATTCCTATGCCCAGAAGTTCACACTACTAGAAAAATGTTTGATTTTTCAATCAATTAATTTCAGAATTGTTGGAATGTTTCGTTTTAATATTCTCAGAAGTTATATAGATACTACGAGATTTACTTTTAAATTTTAAATGGTGTAATTTTTATCTAGTTCGTTTAGTGTTTCTATTTTTATGTGTATTCTTTGTTGTTTTTCAGTGTAGATTTTAATGACGCTCTTTTTGTATATATTTTTTTTACATACTGAAGAGGTTATATGCTGTAATTGTTGGTTTCCCAGTGACTCTATTTGTAAGTTTGAGTTAGCCATTTTATTGTTTTTGATAACCTACTATTCCTTCCGGGTGACCTTTTGTAATCGCTGTTAATGAGAAAGAATTGTTCTCAAAAATAATATGCAATTTATCCCACCTATGTTAATGAGTGTAGAATATAACAACTTTTTAATGAAGCATTAAATAATATGGGGACATTGGGGATCCCGTGACCTTGCCATAAGGATTTAGGGTCACTTGCTTTCCCCGCTGGCCTGTACCGACCTTTACAAACTTATCAATTACTTAGTTATCCATTCTCCATCCTCATCTCTACTAAAAATAAAGGAGAATGTGTGTGTGTCTGTGTCTAGGCCCTCAACAGGTCAGACAGCTAAATTTTCAGCTACGGAATACGGCTCGAACGTTCTTTGCACGTTGATAATGTGCACCTCGGAGCCCTTTTTTTGAAAATTTTAATTAGAATTTAAATTAATTAAAAATTAAGCGATATTTTGGCTTTTTCCATAATAACTTTCGAAGATATTACCGCACAAAAATCATTTTCACACAATCTGAAAACTCAAAAAATTATCCTTTCAATGATATCAATTAAGTTGACGTTGTGAAGTCTCCCCTACCTCTTTCCCACGACAGAGAAGACCAAACAGCGGAGTCCCCGGAGCACCGCAAGAGGAACAAAGTCGGTAATAAAACTGCTCTGCCTTACAGAAGCCTAAAGGGGTCCAGGGGTGCGATAACGTTTGAGTAGGCCACGCGCGTGTAGCCGACAAAGACCTCCGGTCAAGAGTTGACCACTTCCAATCAACACCATGTAAGAAGGCACACGACTGAGGTTGGATGATTTGTCCAGCTGAAGGACGAATCGCGGAGATATAATTCATCAGCCACTCCCCTGTTCTCTGAAGGTAAGGTGTTTAAGAAGGGAGGAAAAGTGGAGAGGAGAGAGCGAGAGATGGAATGTAAACACGCAGAGAGCTAACTCCGTTGTATTGATTTCGAGATCCGTAAACTTAGACGAAACGGGCGTATTTTTGACCCCGTGTTAGCTAAGCTCTTGGCTGTACGAGTCCCTTTGGTCGACTAATGCATTCTATCGAGCGTCCATTAAGACCTCGATGTCATATACCGATCCTCGGTATCTTTCCTACTCATCCTGAGTACTAATTAGTCAAACCTGGTTAGAAGCAACCCTGTGGTGGATTGCTGCAATTCTATCGAGCGTTCTTACTACCTCGATGTCATATACCGATCCTCGGTGTTTTCCATATCTCGCTCTGAGTTACTATAGAACTGCTGAACTCTCATAGTTCCATGAACTTTACGATAAAGTTGTATCTCCGAGTATACTCACCGTTAGTAACTTCGATGAAGTCAAGTTAAGCTTGCTATTGACTCTCGCGATTTGTATACGGGACTTGTTTATCTTCGTTCTTGACATTGTATATACCACTTGTATATAACATTGTAAAATTGCAATTTATTCAAGATGCTTATTAAATTTTAAAATGCTGGAATTCTGTGACATCTTTAAGTCCATTGATCTTTGATCAGACCCCGGTAACACTGGGCTACGACATTACAACGTAAAATGTTTTCTTTCGTTTTAATAACCTTTCAAAATATATTTTTTGGCATAATTTACAACAATACTTTTCATTGTTGCAACACAATTCAAGCCGTTTTCATTGTTCAAAACCTTCGGCTCTGAATTCTGCACAGGACAGATAAAAAAAATCACTGATTGGTTAAATATGTTATATTACATAAAATACAACATCTGGAGCGTACTCGGATAGTAATGCTTTTAACTCGTTTTCTTTCGATTCATTTGCCAATGTCGTATTCGCTGTTGCACTTTCATCGCACAACTTTCTAAAGCTCAAACCTTTCGTGGACTTAAATTTTTGCAACCAACCGTCTGAGGCCTTGAAGTCTTTGATGTTCTGCTTTAGAGCGAAACAGTTTGATTGTTCTTTAAGGAGATTATCCTCTACAGGAATGTTCCTTCCTCTCATTTTCCACATCCAAGAAATCATAGTTTTATCCAATTGGGGATGTTTTGCTTCTCTGAAATATTTACGGGAGGGGTTTTTACCGGTGTTTCCTTTTTCTGACGATTTTTTCTCGAGCTTTAAGAATTGTCGAGAGGCTATTCTTTGGAATAGCATACTTTTTCGAGATTTCTGTCTTGCTTAAGATTTTCTCGTCTACTTCTTTTAAAATTTTCTTTTTTCCTTCAACAGGTAAACATGTGCGTTTCTTCAACTGTGACATACTGAAATTCTCTAACGGCTCTGGGGATTATGAATATCTCTTTTAACCAAAGCTCTCCGTTCCCCATTCAACATTGGCACCTGCTTGTTGTCCTAGCTGCACTTGCCAATCAGAGGCCTTCCACCCACCTGCCTTTAAAATCACTGATAAGCAACCACACGAACCACGGGACGCTACTTGAACTTGTTGCTATGTCCCTTCCGAAAGAGGGTGGGGGAAACAACACAGAATGCACTTGCTGTCTCATTGAACCTTTTGAGAGTTTAATTGACGTTGACACTGTGTTCCAATATTTAAAAAAAATTGCAGAAGTATGAAAAATTAGTTCTCAAAAAAGAGATTTTCATAATTTGTAGTTCGTAAATGCAAGCGAAAAATTACATTACGTCTAAGGGAGTGTATTCGGAATCACTCGCTAGTTCGTAAAATCGCAAGTGTTCGTTAAAATAGGTTCGTGAAAACGAAAGTATACTGTATTTCCATTCCTAATTTTTTATCTATGTTTTCATCTATGTATTTACATTATTACAATATTACAGTCTCTGTTTTCATATGTAATGTTTTCAAAGCATGATAATGTATTTTTCTGCGTAATAAAATTAATTTTTGTGCATAAATTTGCATTTATTTCTTGCGTACTTAAAATTACATGTATAACTTTATTTCATAATAGTAGTAAATAATCATGAAATACTGCTTCAGCTATGAAGAGGAGGCAGTTTTATAAAAATAGACATAAATAATAAACGTATTCATATAATTTTTGGTGTTTTTCTATTTTACGAACTATTTCAGTGTTCCCTACGATTTCGTAAAATCGAGCGTCGACTGTAATACTGCTCTCACACTGGCTTCAAATACTAATACTCTTCTTTTTGTTTTTCATTAAAAACGCATTTCTTTTCCGACATTTTCAAATAATCAACACTTAAGAAAACCTTAAAAGATGGGTCGAGAAATAATCAAATGAATAATTTTTTCAAACACACAGACACGCACAAAGAAAGCAAAAGCGTGGGTATCGTAAAAGTAAAATGGTAAGACACAAGGACTAGTGCGTTAGGAGAGGCTACACCAGCTGATCAAATAATGAATTTTTATCATTGGCGGAATGACGTCTGTTTTTTCGAAGACATCATATTTTTCCTATTATGACCAATATTCTCTCTCGCCACATTCGCTGGCGCAAATCCGAACATTTTGAAGCTCCAGACAGTAGCGCTGACATGAGCTCGAAACGCGGACGTATGGTAACCTTATAAATGTCAGTTTTATCCAGTGTATACATCCTGTGTTATTCTAGAATTTACAAAATGGAATTCGATTTATAAATTGCTGCTAGAAGATAAATATACTTCTAGTTCATTCAAATTAATTTGCATTGTTTGAAAAAAGGGTTTGGAAAATTACGTATCACTTGTTCTGGAACTTCATGGCTCAGACTTAATCTCCGAAATTGTTTGAATACTAACCAATTCCTTAGAAACTACTAACTCAGATTGTATGAGAGAATAATATACATTTCCGCCCATTAATTTAAATTCATTTATTTGGTGACGTATAAGATAATCACTTTCAAATGTTTACCTTATAACGATTGTATTTAAACTTGAAAGAAAAAGGAAAGGGCACTTAATTTTTTAAAATGTCAGGAAGACATGTTATTCTGCATCTGAGTCACCTTTCAGGCACAATTTTAATTATAAATATTTTGTATTCTATTTTACCCAATAATGTGACAAACTGCTTTTTCCGATTGTCTAACCTGATGATGTGTGTTTGTGTTGCAAAACTGACGTTGGGAATTTCAAAGAAAATATTTTTGAGTGAAAGGTTAAAGCTCGATCGCAGGGCGGTGCTTATAACTGGTATGTACTCTTTATTTCTCTCCTTTAATGTTTTTAAGATTAATGCTTAAGGCTTTTAAATTCTTAATATAATTTTCTCGTCTTAATATTTAGTGTTTATATATTTTAAATCTCTATACAGAGTGATTAAAAAAAATGTGGCCAAACTTTAAGCGTAGATCAGGCTTACGATAAGCATCCAGAATCGCATAGAAACATGGGTGCGCAAACGCCATCTGGAGGAAACAGATGTAACAACGCCGGAAAAAATACCTATATACTTCTAAATATTAACGGCATTGAACTCGAATTTTTATATATGTTGCGATATATATATGACTTTGAGTTTGTGAAAGAAAAATTACGGTCGCTTATGCGCTGTAAAACCATATTTAATACAAATGCTAATATCTCCTATACTATCCAGCTTATTTACACGAAATTTTTAGACAATGTTTCTATAATGTATTGCCACATACACTGTAATTGTCATAAAATCCCAAGAAAAACTCTGGAACTTATAAGCAAAAAAATACATGCGGAAAAATTTGGGATTTTTTAAAGAAACCTTTATACACTCTCAAAAATTTCCGTAATTTCACGGCCATCTGCCCATCATTTTTACGGTCAACGGCCATTTTTCCCTTTTTACGGGAATATTATATATTGTTGTTACGATGTTTCTGATTTTACGGTCAAATACAGTAATTTTCCCTTCCGTTATCACGGACGCTTTTCATTGGTCAATCGGGATGACGTACAAACCTGAAGATAGAGCGGGAAAAAATGTACGCCGACCGCTTTTTCTGTCGACATTTTGTCATCAACGCCTGACTTTCCCGAGGAAGTTCTGGATCAAGTCTTTATTAATTAGAAGGTGAGATAATTACATTATTCTTTAGCTTTCTGTTGTTTCTTTAGTTTGTTTTATTTTTAGTACTTCGTTATTTCAAACGTAATGTGCAGTGGACTGCTTATAGCTTAGTGATTACTGCGATGAAATATATTTCTTAAGATTTGCCATTAGATGTTAGATTTCTGTTGTTTATATTAAAATGTTGTTGTTGATGGTAATTATTGCAGTTTTTAAGTTGAAGAACAATTTTTTTTGTTTAAGAGTTCTATATATATATATATATATATTCGAATTTCATGTCACCCCAAAATTGAAATAATCATAACGGGAGAGGAATAATTTGTTCAGCAATAGACAGTTGCTAATTATATGTGTTAATTTCTCGCTGTTTTATATGTTAAAATAATATTTTGTGAGACAAATTTGAAAATTTCCGTAGCAAAAGTTTACAAATTATATTCTGAAACCATGTTATATTCTTTACACTAATTTCGATTATTAATTAGCATTCTATAGTGAAAAAAAAATTGAAATTCTGTTCAAAATTTTAGTTGCTTTTTGGGTCGTTCCATGTGAAATCAACACACTCTGTGTGCTATTGATATAGACTTGGAAAAATATCAAATTTCATCAAGATGTGGTCTCCTTTTTGAATTAGCTACTGCAATGTAAATTTTCAAAAATTTGCCCCAAAACCTCAAACGGAATATTTATTCTTATTTTAACTTTATTTCTAACGATTTGTGTTTTTACCTTTAATGTCTTTATTTTATCTGTTGATTGTTAAAGTGTGAGCTAATAAGTATTGTGCCAAAGTACAAATATGTACGATTTAATCATTTTAGAATAATTACTGTGTTCTTCCTTCAGGTTAGCATTCATATTTATTTTCATGAATTGTAAATATTAGCTTCCTTGTATTATTCAGCTCAATACAGAGAATTAATTAAAAAGGAAGCTTCAGTTTAAAAAATTTCTTTACTCCTATAATGTATACCTATTGTATATTTGTACATATATAAGTATGTGTGTGTGTTTATGTGCCAAGTCCATTGTGCACATGTATACACATTGAAGAGCAGTGGCGAATCCAGGATTCGGGTCTGGAGGGGGCTGAGGTCATAAAAATTTTTTAATGTAGTGACGAATGTCAAACCTCATGGCTTATATAAGCCAAACCACTTTATCTTTACAGGCTTTCCTCTCCTGACATTAAAAATAAAGAACACTACAATATTTTTGATAATTTAATAAAAAATACAATGAAATAACTAGCCAAAAAGTTTTCGACCGCGCCAACGCTGTGAGTGCGAGTGGAATGACTAGAACAGAGAGTGGAAAATTTTCGAGCCTGTCAAGTCAGAAAGCAATGTTGTCACTATTTTGTTACTATTTTTTTAAAATGAAAATTAAGATCAAACAGTTGTAGTGATTTTAAATTTAATCAAGATTTTTGGTTTAGCTCTGGGGGGGGGGCTTCAGCCCGATAGCCCCTCCCCTGGATTCGCCACTGTTGAAGAGTAATTATCTTTCATTTGTTCTCGGATAATACCTGATACCAAGATGCATCTGTTGTGCCCCTGCAGATAGTTTCAGTGTTAAAAACCAATTTTGACCATGATGTTCACTTGCACAGTGTGTAGTTAAAATTTCCTCAAAACTAAAAATTATGTTGAGCACTGTCAATGCCATTCTAATATTCATAATGTCAGATTTCCTTGTGTTAATATTATATACATATAGTTTTGAAATTGTTAATAATTATTCAATCATATATGTTGCATGTTTTCATAGTTGTCATGCTATATGATTTATTTAATTAATCTTAAGATACATGCAAATTTTAGCTTGGAATAAATATTTCAGATTATAGGATATATTTCAAAACATGGTTGATTTTCATTTAAGACATGAGAATTATTGAATAAGTAGACATTAACCTGAAGTTTAGGGTGCATACTTCCTTCATTCCTTATTCATTGCGTGTGATTTACTGCCGTTAGGCAGTTTTAGCCAATATTTGGTACTTTTCCGTTAGCCAGGCGCAAATGTCGCCAATTGTGAACCAAACGCGAGCCAAGTCGCCAAGCGAAGCAAATGACACAGAGAATGATTGTAAGAAATTTGGCGGAATTTTACATTAAGGTAAGTGCTCCAGTAGTGGGCCACGTAAAAGTAGTGGGCCACTTGAATTTTTAAGTTGAAAAACAAGAAATTCCAACATTCCAATGAAATAAGAGATATGCCTCTGGTAGGCTGAAACCCTTATGAACTAAATACCAATTGCGCAGCTTTTATTTCCTGTTTAGTTAGGAGCTAGAAAGTTTGTTGCTGAAGTTTGTCTCTGAGAGAAGCATTTTCAGCTTATTTTTAGTGATTTCGTTAAGAGGTAACTCTTTATTCAACTATTTTTTAGCATACATTCTATTTGTTTTTAAAATGAATTGTTATTGATACTATTTGATTATATAATGAATGTATTATAAACTATCTTTAAATTAAATAATATTGATAATTTATGGATAGTGAATCAATGTTTTTGGATCAATGTTTTATTAAATGCTCCAGTAGTGGGCCTAGGAAGACCAGTACTGAAACACATGCTTTCTCTCAAAATAGACAGTTTTGGATGTTTAATAAGAAGGTTATATCTTGTAAAGTCTTTTTATTTAATTAGATTTGCTTTATTTTTATCAGAACCAGTAGTGGGCCACATTTCCCACTTCTGATACACTAATGGTCCACTACTGGTACACTAATGGAACAATCTGACCAATTACTTAAATAATAAATATTTTATAGTACTGTTGAGGATAAGACTGATATTCAAGAATTAGTTGGGCTCTGTAACGAGGCAGACAATAATAACTATCGCATTGCTGGATCATCGAAAAATATTCCATCACCATTTAAAAGGGCTCTTTTCTGGCTGCAGAGGGAAGATGATAAAAGGAGAAAAAGGTTTATTCAACATAAAATATCAAGATTTAATATCCATAATGCCCCAAACAGAACTTAAAATGAAAGATCGATAATTAACATATACCTTTAATAAAAAAATTGCCTGTTAGAGAAAAAATGTAAATCTCATGCGACTAGAATCTATAAATAAAAGATTTCACCTATATCAAGCCATTTTTATTGCATTTTTTATAGTGTATAATGTTAATATATTGTTATTATTACTATATATAATGCTTATTTTCTTTTTTCTTTGGCACAATTGACAAATCTGGGTGGCCCACTTTTGGTATGTCCACTACTGGTACATCAAAAGTTTGCTATGCCCACTTCTGGTGCATAGGAGTGATCTAAGTTTTTAATTTTTTAAAAATTATATTACAATTATTTTGATATTTCAGGTGATTATTATTTTAGATAAAAGTTTGAACAACCATAAAAAAATAGAGATTAGCGAAACTTCTCAAAAGTTTAGGTGATAATTGAGGAAATACCCTTAAGTGGCCCACTACTGGAGTATTTACCTTATTTGGCGATTTTTCGCTTGCACCCGCCTAACAGAAAATTACCCAATATTTTAATGTTATACTGTAGTTATTGTAAAGTAATGTGTGTTTTTGAAGTTTGCTTAGCGTGTTTTGTTCTGCAGAGATTATTGATAATCAGATGTTGCATGTTTTATACAGAGAGAGTAGTAATTATTGTACCATGAAAACTTTGTTTTGTACTGAGAATGATAAATTATTCAATCATATGTTGCATGTTTTCATAGTTGTCATACTAATGTTATCTGTAATGTCATGGACATAAAATATTTAACCTTTACTTAATTGCATGCTCAAGTCTGTGTTTCTTCTCGGAGTAGAAATATCTGTAAATATGTATGTATACATATATATTTATGAATTGCCAAATGAATATTACTCTGAAGTTGATATGCATGAATTATTACTGTGTAGTTACATTTTTTGAACCAAATTTTTACCAGTTTTTATGAAAGTATTTTTATTATGTGGATTTATTTTGCAGGAAAACAAGAGCCTCCATGAGGTGCAGAATGAAGCTCGAGTAACTCCGTTTATTGCTTACATTGGTGAGTTCATCACTTAAGTTTACTACACTTAATGATGTTTATTTTTAATAATAAGATAAAGTTTTCTGCTACTGTTTAAATTACTTTTCAGCAAACTTAAGAGGCAGATAGTAAACATCAGAATTAAAATTGTAAAAGTCAAGATTTTTTGTGAATTTGTTAGTTCTTGCATGATTTTAATTGAATTTCTTACCGTTAGATTTCTTGTAGAATTGAGCTGAAAACTATAAAAGTGTCATAAATTCTGAAAACAGATATTGTATCACTATGGAAGGGTGCATTTGAAGACCTGAGTGGATGAACATGTTAAGTGACAATTAAGCGAATTTCAGAAAACGAGCTTTAAAGTTTAGAGGTTACATTTTTTTTTCACTCGATTTTTGCTGTTTTCGCACTTTTGTGACGAGAAACCATTAAAAGTGTTTTATGTTTATTGACATGGCTATAGCTTTTTTAATTATAGAGAAAATTAATCTTTTGTACTTAACATGTTCTTCCATTCACGCGTCAAAAAACTTCGTTTGCTTAGTCATGGAACAACATGTTAAGTGCATGTTACTTTCTGCACAACGTATTAGTGGTAGATTAAATACATACAAATAATAATGAGTTGGCAAAATTGCATTACTATAAAGCTCTATATATTATCAACATAAGTTGAACAACAAAAATAAAGCAAATTGGATGTTGAAATAGCACAAAACACACAAGAAGATCACAAAATAATATGCAAGTTTGGGAAACAATAAAAATAAGAGTATCAATTTTTTGAAGTATTAATTCTTTGGTTGTCATAAATATTGTCATATTTTTACAATTTCTTTTAACATGGCCTTTTTTCTTTTTTGTGAAAATAAAATTCTAAAATTCATTTTTCATTCACTTCCTAGTGCAATTTGAAATTTTGTACACTTGTGTGTTCTTGCTGACAATAAACTATTTTAATATTTTCAGAACTCGGTTATCAATTGATTGCTTAACGTAGGTAAATTTCGTTCCATAATTTAAGAAAAGTCAATATAATATTTAATAATACCTATAACTATAAATTTTAAATAAGATTAAAAAGTAGAAAGTAATTAAAAAAAATAAGTTAATCTGCTTTTCAGCTCAATAATAAGAATGTAGTTTTTAAAATTGATTTTAAAAATAAATGTATAAAATGATTTCGTTGTTGTAGTCGTTAAGTAAGGAACAGGCCGAGTTATTAATTATTTTTTTATTTATTATGGGAGAGTAGCGGAATATACATACATCTTGTATGAAAGTTGCAAGTCAAAAGAGAGCGGAAAATAAATGCGTTCTCTCAGATAGGGGATTAACATGTAGACACGTGATCAAAGTGAAGGGAATAATAATTATTTTTAGTAAATTATGTAAGTGTTTTAGGGCAAATTCTGGTGCCAAGAAGACGTCGTCATGATTTTCTGTGGGTGCGTGAAAGCGATTAAAATATTCTTTTAGTAATAAATATGCCAAAACGTGAGATTTAATAAACCTCCAGCGCAAGAAAAGAAAAAAAAACGAAACTGGAGTTTAAGAAAAGTGATTTCGGAATACATTAATATTGTACTAAAATTTTAAAATATATATTAGAATTTAAAGTAAAATTACTTGTATCTATTTTATTATATTATCTCTTAACTTGATTTACTTTCATAAAAATATTTTGCTTTCCATGAATTTCCCTATTCAATAGATTCTGTACTGAAGACTTTAGTGGTACCCGATGATGGACCTATGAAGCTTGTGATATGCTTTAATTCTCTTTGCATGCATAGTTCTTATATAAATATTTGAATATTGAAAGGATTATGTGTTATCAAGAACTTTTTATTTTTCATTTTCGAATTCCACTTCATAATATTTATGCATAACAAATTTACACCAGTTGCAAATAGTTCAATATAATTATGTTCATCTCATTATTATTCTCATTATGTCTCATTTTTTATTTTATCCTTTCATGAAATTCTTATCAGCTGGATCCTGTCTGCACAGTCTTCGTAGAGAAAGTACCTCTGGAACCCACAAACACATTTTTTTAAAAAAACCAAGCTATACTAATGTAAGAAATCCGCTCAGTATAAAGATAAATGTAAACTTAAACTGTATAAAAAATTTCAAACATGTATCTATTATACATTG
>BGPR01031752.1:6690-17859 GCA_013235015.1 Araneus ventricosus | reverse complement strand
ATCAATGGCATGTGGCTATTCCTCTGATGCCGTTTGGAAATTTAGATAAAAGACGTTATATCAATGGCATGTCGCTATTCCTCTTCTGTCTTGAAAATTTAGATAAATGCCGGCTCAGGTGTCTTCTTTGTTGCCTGAACACGGCTCATTATTTCAAGTATGATCTCTATTTGTACAAATGCTGCATCAAATTTTGATGGTAGGTTTGCAAACCGCTGTTGCTTCTTCGTTTGTCCTGAATTTAGTCTGTGGCGTCCATTACTACTAGAGCCATGTTACCAATCCTGAACCATTGCGTCTACGGATCCTTTTGTGTTACTTCTACGTATTTACTCTAAGCGAACCTCTTTGTAATCAAACCGCGCAGATTCATCATCGTATATATACTGGAACTGTCTGCATAAAAACCAATCCCACTATAGACGCCTATGGGGAGTGTTTTCGATCCCAATATTTGGCGATATTTCGCTTTTTTGGCGAGAAATGCTTTGTAAAGTTTTTCTATTTCGAGGACGACCGAGAGATGCAATCTGTTATAAGGGTGTAAACATTTCTACTTTGCAGTTTTTTTTGTGTGTATGTGTGTGACTTAAAGTAGAATGAATTCCTTCTTGAGTGTCTTAAAGTTGAAAATAATTTGTTATTAGTTGTTAATTGTAAATAAAGATGGAAGGTTTTCAAAACATGTAGAGGAAAAAACTCAGTTTAGCGCCAATCAAAGTAAATACGGAAAACCTAGCGGGCACAATGATCAACTTGGCGTGGTAAAAGACGTTCTCATAGGCGCTTATAGTGGGATTGGTTTTCATGCGAACTGTCTAATGTTATACCACTACTATTTTATTTCGTCACGCAGAGATGTGACCTTTAATTCCGGAGTTAAATATATAGTTTATCTTTTACTTTGTATCTGTTTATTTTGAATCTGTCTTAATCACTCTTAGTTAATAAGCTAAGCCCATCAGCCCAGATGTTACCTGAGTGGTGATGCTGACTCGAGATCAGAAGGTTTAGACTAATGGTCTAAGGAAAAATAGGCACACCGTTACGCACAATATCTTAAAATATCGTACATACGTAGAGAATATGCATTATCATGAATATGTTTAAATACATTATACAATTATACTCGTAATTTATATGTGTCATCTATGTAATATTAAGAAACATATTTATTGTCTCCTACATCTTATCAAACTGCAGTTGATGTTTGCTTCTTTGTTCGTTTAAATACACTTGGTGAAAAAACTTTTTATTCTATGATGGTATATTACACTTATAGTCAAGCTTAATTATGCTCCAGAATGTGTTGTAAATATATAAAGTAAATTATTGTGCGAAGCTATGTGTAAATATCTGAATTCAAACGAATTGGCACGGTATGTAAGCGATTGGCGATGATATGGGGACCTTCCTACAATCGATGGTTGTGTTCTTGTGACAGTTTAGTATGCCATAGCAAGCAAAGTATTGGTCAATATCACGCAAGTGTAAACCTGAACAATACAAATCACGGACAATGGCAAAATAC
Source organism: Araneus ventricosus (assembly GCA_013235015.1). Classification (NCBI taxonomy): domain Eukaryota; kingdom Metazoa; phylum Arthropoda; class Arachnida; order Araneae; family Araneidae; genus Araneus; species Araneus ventricosus. Next base: position 16,328 of record BGPR01031752.1, on the reverse strand, counting down.
TGAAACACACTTTAAGATTAATTTCGTTCAATATCTATAAATCTTTATTCCTGACGAAAAAACATAACTCATTCTGGTCTATGTTTGCTTTACCTATAGCTGAATTATGCATTATCCATTTAAACGGCTTGCTTTTAGTCTACAACGTCCTTGAGCAAGAAACATCTCGAATTCAAAAGAATAATGCGCAGAATAATTTCGACTATGGTGCTGATATTCAATAAACATTAAAAAACTCAGGATTTTTTAGCCAATTAGGACCAAAAGAAGAAAAAAGATTAATAGTTATCTTAATTTTGCTCAACTAAACTGAGACTGCGGGTTTCTTTTTAAATATAGAAAATATTGCTCTATAGAGGACCTTATATTTGATTGCTTAAATCTTTAATATCCAAATAGTATTTTTGAAAGCAGACTTTTATCAATCATTCATGACTGAAGATATAAATATCTGTAATCACTTCTCCAAGATTCAAAGGATTTTTCTGAATTCGGAATATTTTTTTAAACTAAATCCATGATATTTTTGAATGAATTCTTAAAAGTAATGTGAAAGGAAGATATTTTGATGCTGAATTTGTATAGCAAAATATAAATAACTCGGCAAAATATTTTAGATGAAGTCTTTTTGTTGAACAGTTTAAATTAATATAAAATTAATAAAAGCGGTAGCATAATAAATTAATTACAATAATAAATATTATAATAATAAAGAGTAAAATAAATTTTACACAATTATTATCAAAAGATATATTAAAATAAATTTAAGAATTAATTTAAAAAGGAAAACCCAACCGCTTTCTTGTGTTAACTCTTTCATGTCTGGTGTTATATTTTGCTGCCATCATTTTATTTACTTCATATGTTTGGCAGTATATTTTTGTGTCAATATTTAAATTTTCTATTTGCACGATGGTTTAGTTCTAGTACTATATATCATATAACATTTATATAGATGTTAGAAAATATTTTTTTAGAGAAATGTACTGTACTTGAAAGTGTACTTTTATTTTCCCTATTTGCTTGATGGTATAGTTTTGTATCATCTTTCTCATAGAACATCTGTACAGAATACCTTGTGCTTCTAAATATTTTTAGAAAAAATGCATTATACATAAAGCAATTATGCGCTATGCAAATGTTGTATTTTGAGCCTTAAACAAGAGAGAGAAAGATTCACAGCAAATCGGATTTTTTCTGTTGCCGCGATATAAGTAGCCATTGCATAACTAACATTTAAATATTTATACTTATTTACACAAACATTTAAACATTTCAGTAAATTTCACGAAAAATAAATGTACAAAAAGAATCATTAAACAAAGGAATACTAAAATTATATATCACTTTATACTAGAAAGATATACGTGTTATACAAAAGTGGTACTGTAAACTTAACATGGCAGCAAAAGATGAAATAACATGGATGATATTTTCAACTGCCCTGAAAGATATAGGCATCGCATAAATCATTTAGAGTTTTATGATTATTTCAGAAATATTTTAACATTTCATTGTATATCACGTAATATTAAACATACAAAAAATGTACATCAAACTAATGAATGCCAAATTGATAAAGTACTTGAAATTTGCAAATTCTTCTGTTGCATTTCTTTCTGATGGTCACCAAAGTTTATCTCTTTTTCTCATTTACCGTACAGAGGATTAATGTGACACATTATTCATGAATGTTATATATATTCTTTGGTGAATAATTAAATTAACAAAACTGTCAGTGATCCTGAAATTATTAAATTTTTAATTATATGTTTTAATTTATCCTTTAGGAAATAGCAGTAAGACTCGAGTACACGGTACAGCCTCGTCGTTAAATTGACGACACGTTCGCCAACCGTTATCATGGTCGCCATAATATCGCTTCAAACCAGCGGGAGTGGTCTCCCCTAAACTTTCTCGTATACTCCTAACACGTGTAGAGAAAAAAAAATAAGATAAAAGGCAGTAAAACAAACAACAACCCCAAACGGAGTGGAGAAAAAATAAGCGGAACGCCATACCACGATTTCCGAAGGTCGTCCAACGCGGAAGTGGAATTAGAAGCTGGCGTGATTACCTATAGGGCCAGGTGTAAGATAAAGAAAACGAAATTTGTAATTTGAACGCCTTTTCTTCAACCGATTGACACAAAAATTGGATACAAATCTACCATTAAGGTAAGAAGGCCACATACCAAATTTCATTTATCAAAGTAATTTTTTAAAGAAGTTATTGTGTTCAAAAGTATGTGATTATACAGACAGACAGTCAATCCTTCGACGGATTTGGTCAACACAATTTGATACAAACCTACATTCCTGATGATATAAATGTGTATCAAATTGTATTCACTTAGCTATTAAGTTTGTGAGTTATCGCGTTCACATTAACACGAGCATATAGACAGACAAACTTTCCGTAGATGCATTTTATCCGAAATTTGATAACAACCTAAACATTATGTGTACAGACCACATACCAAATTATTTCAACTCTGTAGCTGCAATACTTTTTGAGATATCGTGTTTAAAGACAAAATTTCAAAATTGTTTTTTTCGACTCAGGGAGGTCTAAAACGTGGAGATTCGTCAAAATCTCAAGTTCGAATTTTTTTCACGATTACAATACTTTCTCTTTGTATACTTCGCATACGAGAAAGTAAAAATTGAAGTTTGGCGAATATTTGGCGACGGTACCGTGTCTCGAGTCTAACCGAAACAGCATTAGCTGATGCTCTGTACAAAGTATGCTTTCAAAGTGTCTCTTCAGTGATATAACACTAGTGTTCTCTTCATGATAAAACTTGAAAATATTATCATTAATTTCTTATCATCGACAAGAGTTAGAGGGATGACAAGCTTCAAGTTGTTATTCTTGAAGTTGAGGCCGACGATGATCGACGTTTCTCGTTTTCAGAAGGCCAGTTTTGAATCCCACCAACGGTTGCAAGTCTCTCCGGTGTCGTTACTCTCTTGAGCCAGTCCCACATTTGGAAATTTTCAAGATCGCCTCCATAATGTTTGGGCAAAATTGCCTTCGGGAAGAAGTTCAGCAAAGTTTCTGGACCATTGTGGAAATTTATCTTCAAACAGAAACAAAAATTTCATTAGAAACAATAAATGTTTTATCTACAAATAAAAATTCATAAAAAAAAGTTTTAACACTGCAGAAATTAAAACAACAGAATATATTTTCTTCAAAATTTACTCATAAATACTATGAAGCTGCGTGTTTCTGAAGGTCCTGTGGCAATTAAATAATAGTTCACTTTTATTATTTAGAAGGTATATTGACATATATACAAAATATAACTTTATTAATTAAAGTTGCCATTCCGAAGTTGAATGAAAATATTAAAGATATTTTAAATCATTTCATGTATTTGTCTCCGAATTCTCTCAATGCTTAATTAAATTATATATAATTCTTTACTAGCATCATTCAACTGAGTGTCATTCTTAAGAATGGTTTGGCTCAATTGATATTCTCATTTTAATTAAAAATAAAGTTGTTGACGACAATAGGTCTTTGTGTAATAAAAGGTACAAGAATATAGCTGGTACTTTCCTCTCCAAACTGCCGCACCACATGTTTGGGACATTTTAGGAAGAAGAATTGCTGGTCGCTTACAACCCCCAGAAACAATTCCTCAGTGGAAAGCTCTCTTCTAAAGGAGTGGGAGATAATACCCCAGTTCCCACACCAGCAGGAGGACGGTTGGCTTCCTAGGTAGGATTTAATATGCGACAGGCCCACATACACGGCTGATCTTCAGTGGGCTGGGATTTTTAACCTGGAACCTCCAACCCCGAATCCGATATCTTACCACAAGGCCACCGCGGATTTGCGACCGGGAGTTTTTTTTATAAAAGAAATAGAATATGTCCAAGAAAAGGTAGCATGATATACACTTCTCAAAACAACTAGGGGATATTATGATTTTGGATATAAACTGCGGATGCGGAAATGTTTTGTTGACTGATATATAATCTATGGGTTTGTAAGATATGAGAAAAGGACGAACGAACGCAACGAACAAGGAATGATTATATTTTATTGACCATATTTGTTGGCAAAAAAATGCACACTTTGTGCATATCATACAAACAAACAAAAATGTGATTTCTCGGGTAAAAATGAGTATAGTTTCCCCTGACCGGAAGCAATGTCGCAAACCTACGAGGCATGAAATCAGTGAGGTTATCAATGAGAGACTGGAGTATTTTTTTCCCACTCCTGTAGAAGAGAGCTTTCCACAGTGGAATTGTTTCTGGGGGTCATAAGCGACCAGCAATCCGTCTTCCTAGAATGTCCCAAAAATGTTCTATTGGGTTAATGTCTGGGGAATATGCTGGTCACTCCATTCGGAGGATTTCTTCGTCGGAAAGAAAATCGTCCACTAGCCGAGCACTATGTGGCCTGGCGTTATCGTCTAAGAGAATGGATTCATCCCCGACTACTACAGTGTAAGGAACCGCAACAGGTCTGAAGATCTCACCCCTATATTGCTGAACCGAAAGTGCTCCATTCATGAAAATGTACAGCTGGGTGTGGTCATTGATAGACACACAAGCCCTCATAACTCCGCCTCCGCCAAATCGGACACTTTCGCGCACAAATGCAGGTTATTCAGAGTATCACGTTCTCACCAGATGATATTCCGCCTATTGTCAGGTTGTACAGTAAAGCGGGACTCGTCCGTGAAGAGCACGTTTCTCCGCTCAGCTCGTCCCCATCTGAGGTGCTCTTGTGCCTATCTTCTGCGGACAGCATGTTGGCCCTCTGTTAATGAAACATAAACCATAGGTCTGCGAGCATACAAACCAACATGATGGAGTCGGTTTCGAATAGTTTGAGTCGAAACTCTGGTAACAGTAGCCCGCTGAAGGTGCTGTTGCAATAGAGTGTCGTTCATACGTCAGTTTCTTCTGTCTGTTAGTGTTAAAAACCTCTTTTAATCTTGTGTTGTTGCGCGCGTACGATCCTGTTCTGATCTTCGGCGAACATTTCCAGTTTCCAAAAACCGATTGCATTCTCTGGAACTGACACTTCGAAAAACACCTAAAGCTGCCGTAACAACGGATTGCGTTTGACCCTTCTCTGAACGACCGATGGCCCTCCAGCCTACCGATTCCTCCAATTCAAGATGTTGAGACATCATATTCACTATTACAAAGCATTCAATACCTATCAATAGTTTTTAATATCCTCCTACATAAGGAATGCTGCAGGTCGTTTCTCATTCCTCATCTAAAACGCGTGGTTTTCTACGTCACAGCCAAAGTTTTTATTACCAACTTTGTAAATGTTATAATTTTCATTTTTACCCCCATTTATTTCAATTTTGTTAAAAAAGTTGTCGATTATATGGTTGTTTCATACCGAACTCACAATATCTCTTAATTCTTTTGAGCAATGTATATCGTCGCTTAACATGAAACATCACCTATCTCAATTTTTTGAAATTTCGAAGAGAAAGAAAATACTCAATTTTTCGCAACCTAAAACGAATATTTTTCAATTTTTTAGCATCTGATATAAACAGAAGACCGCATGCTCCAAACAGATGTGAAAAAAATCAGAAGTATTCGTTTTTGTTTGAGAAAAATTGAGTATTTTCCTTCTCTTTGACAATATCTTAAAATCTAATTAAATATATGTATTAAAATTCTTACCTTGTAAATGCTAAAAATTTATTATAAACGTAATTAAAATTCCAAAAAGGGTATTTATATCAGCACTTCTCGGTTTTACGATTTTTGTTTTCACAAGCAAACTTCTGACCAAACAATATATCCCTATTTTAAATATACTAATAAAAGCGCGATTTTATTAGTATATTTAAAATAGGGATTTCCATAGTATTAGTTAAAAAATAGTATTAGCTTTAGCTCCGACATTCAGGACCTTAGATTATTATCAGGATAAGTCATTAAAGACTTATAAATTGAAAATGAGGATTTTTATTTCTTAGAACAGTGAGCAATTTTTGACTGAACGAGCCGAGAGCAAAAGTAACAATCGTTTATTCAGCAGTAGTACAAAATAGCGTCTGAAAGTTTTCGACAGCAAATTGATGGGAAAATGCCATGAAAATTGCAGCGAAGGAAAAAATCAGAATATATATATGCTCTATTAGCAAGATTTTTTACAATATCAAATCCGATGAGAAAACCTGGCATTCGATTTATGCGTAAGGTCTAGAATCGAGAACACGGTATGGTCATGAAATGTTCGCCAAACTTGAATTTTGACGTGAAAACGTCTTTCGGCTCGTTACAGTGATAGTCGGTCGAACTTTCTTGTGTGACAAAATACCGTCAGATTTGAATGGCTAATAACAACGAGATTAATAATGCGAAAAGAATGGTTGACAGCGCAACGTATATATTATATCTGTAAGAGTCTGTCGTATAGTATTTGTTTTGCTTGTGAGGTTATCGTACAAGTGTAGGTGCATGTGCGTGATTATTATGAATTAGCTTTATGTAAATTTATAAATATGCGTAGCGTGGAAACGCTTTTAGCTAGGAGGTTGATTCTGGTGTCATTTTAAAGATCTTGAGGAGATCCAAAGTGAGAAAAAAAAATATTAATAAGAATATAAGTAAAAATCGGTATTAAATTGAAAATTTCAAACCCCGCATGTTATTTTATAATAACAAGCAGAGTTTTCTTCCGAATTATATGAAACTTATACTTGACAATATTTAAATGAAACATTGTAATAAAATTTGAATTCAAAAATTTAAATAGAACGGTAACTATGAGCATTTGTAGAAAATAATGTTTTACTGCGCATACGCGAAATGTAGTTCTATATACTGTCAACAGATGGCACCATCAAAAGCCAATCTAAACAAAACATAAGAAAGGCGCCATTCGGGTCCGGGCCCTAGATTTTTCGTGAAAACGTTTTCACGAAAAATCTACGGCGCGGACCCGAACTGTGCCTTTCTTATGATTTTTCTCGAGTGATAATTTACCAGATGATATGATTGCGTCATAATGGCTGACAAAATAGTCGTCAATTTAGCGACACTACAGTACTGCGCTCTCGAGTCTTACTAGTTTGTATATCGTGATATTATTTTCACGAATATTGAAAGCAGTAGACAAATGTAAATTCTTACCCTTTTCTTTATCTTTTCCGATATAAATGGCTTAATAATAAACCACGCTGCCTTGAATGTTAATGAATCATTTATTATGTGAACCTCCTTGTACCTGCTAGGACAAACTTCCTGAAAGAAACAATTTTTTTTTAAATTTTATTATAAACAAAACTTTATTTACACAATTAACAATTTATAAACAAATTTATTAACAAAATAATTACACTAACAAATTTCACTCATTAAATTTGTTAATAAATTTAATTTATTTATAAAATTAACTTTTTAATAGATATAATTTATTAATAAGCTTAATTAACAAATTAAATTTATTAAGAAATTATCTTATTTATAATTATTTCATTGCAAATTATTTTATTTACAAAATTAACAATTTACAAAAATTTATGGAATTTTATAAAAGTATCGATGCAAGTTATTTACACAATACGTGATTCTGGATACCATATTTCAATATTTTTTTTCAATAATGAGTGAATGTAATGTTGCAGGTAGTTTGACTTATGTGTCCATAACTGTGGCGTAACAGTTAGCCACATTCTTAATTAATGCCCACATTTAAATTCGTAAAGCTTGTTTCCCTTCAAAACAAGCTTAGTGACTTTGTCAATGTTGCTTATGAGACACAATGCTACGATTTTTACTTTTTCAAAAATCCATAGGATTTTATACCCTTTTAAAAACATTTTTTTTGTCTTTTGCACTTTATCCCCGCTTTTCCAGTGATTTCTTTGTCATCTCTAATATATATAAAAGGCAATGTTTGTGTGCGTGCGTGTGTGTGTGTGTGTTTGTCTGCGATGTCCAGACGAATCTATCGCACTTACAGCCATGAAATTTGGCACACAGGTAGTCGTAATGGTGACTGAATGCACCTCGAAGCCGAAATTTTAAATTTTAATCTAGAAATTTTTTTATTTAATGTTTTGTGTTGTTTTGGTTGATTTTTCGCACTAATTTCTCAATAGATTGGTTTCGAATAATTGTACGACAAAAATAGATACACCATCGGAAAGAGCACGCGATTTCCGTTCTAATGAAGTTAGTTTTGAATTTCTAATGTAATTTACTGAATTTTGAGAATTTTTAAAAAAATAGTCAGTTTTGCTATCTAAATGTTAGTTTTGTTTTTAAATTTGCTGCATCCGACTTTCTAATAACACTATTATTTTCAATTTTTTTTAGCTTATAACTAGAACGGTTCTGTCGGATTTAAAACAAGAATGGTTAAAATATCTTTTATCGTTTTTTTTTAAATTAATTTTTTTCTGGGCCGTTGCGAGTTATTTTTCTCGATCGAGTTCCAAAAGCGGCACTTCTTCGGAACGTTGATGCCAATTTTGATTGGCCGACGCGTAGGATACGTCATGACCTTCACCTGAATGAATTACTTCGATTATTATTTTCGGATTTGATTTATATTTTGCTTGCTGTATAATAATCATTTTCACGTTCCAATTTTGTAATATTGTTTTGGATTAACGTACTCTGTACTGTAGCGTGAAAAAAAAATAAGCAGGAAAATCAAAAAATGTGTATCTTTTGTTTTGATTTTGTTTTCAAAACTTTTTCATGTCATTGTGGGCGGTTCTTTTTTTTTCATTTTGTTAAAGTCCTGATTCCACGGGCAACGCCGGGCGCGTACTGCTAGTATAAAATAAAAACGACTGCAACTTTTAACTTAAAATCGAGTTTTCCTAATTTCGCATAAAGTTAACATGTGTACCCGGTTTTAACCAACTAGTGGAGTAAAACCGGGTAGTTTGACTTTTTTTATATAAAAATCATTCATAAAAAACCTAATGGAACTGTGACTTTTCTGGGAAGATGTATTGTACTCCGATAAACAATGAATATTTTAATAAAATTTGACAAGCTCTCTGTCGAATACTTTAGCTCCAGAAGGACTTTGAACCTTAGCTACCCGGTTTTACCATACTTTCCCCTACTTAATAAGGAATGTTTTTCAAATTATATTTTTAATTAATTAAAAATCAATCGAAATTTTAATGTTTTTCTTTAATAACTTAGGCGTATATTATCGCACAAAAACTATTTTATTTCACAATAAAATTTAAAACAATTAGCTTTTAAGCGATACCGATTGTTTCTTTAATTTAAATTCTTTTTTTTTCAAAACTTATTATGAGAAGGTTGATGCAATAAATTTTAACCATTCATTCACTTTTGAAATATTCAGTAGTCTGTTTAATTTTGATGTTGGCTTTCACAATGAATACTTTTGTTTCAAATTTAATGAAATATCTCGTATTTTGCATTATTTTGATATTATTTTATGAATTTGTAAACTTGAGTTTGAAACAGTATAAAAACACAGACGATAAAATAACTAATGCTTTTTAACATGATAACACTCTTCTTACGACATGGACGAGATTTCTGCTTTGTTTGTTTACATTAAATGCCTGTTCGACGCATTTCCAGTATAATTCTAAGTCAATGGGGTCTATTCTTGTACCCCTGGTTAGGTTGGGAGTTGGG
>BGPR01031751.1:0-17860 GCA_013235015.1 Araneus ventricosus | reverse complement strand
ATTTTAAAAAATCCTAATCATACATAATTATTTATAACGAACCACGCTATTTTCCACTGACCGATTACTAGTAGTATTACATAGACCAGGAGTGGAGAACCTGCGGCCTTTCTAAGTTCCTTATGATGCCTTACCAGTTATTTACAGTTTGCATTGAAATAATATTCTTGTCTTTAATATAATAATAATAACAGAAGTATAACCTTTAAGATTCTACTCGTGCGACCTTTTTCTCGACTGCCGAAATTCAATGTGGCCTTTATGTGCAAAAAAGGTTTCCACCCCTTGACATAGACATATAATTTCATCCACCAATAGCAGCGAATATTTTAGCAGCCAATAATAAAACAATACGCATCAGACAAGCAAATGAGGCAATCGAGATCCAATGCCGTTTAGATTTGAAGGCAAAATTCAGTGAAGTTGGGAAGCCTGAATTTCAGCAATATTTGGCTGCCTGGTTGTGAAAACTCTCAAAAATTTTCATATAAAATTATTTCCACGTTTGGAAGTATTTATCGGACGGAGCACTTATTTTCTCTTACCAATGGAATAAAATCTCCCATCACATCCCGAATTACTGACATTCACTTTGGATCAGTTTTGAAATTAATCACAGCGGACAAGATGTCCCTCGATGCAGGACAGTTGGTAATAAAGAAGAAATGCCAAGTGTGTGGATGAAAACTAAACCCTTACCGTTGTACTTTTAAATTTTAAACTTTTCCGAAATAAACCTACGTTTCTGTTTAATTCTTGTATCGGCGCACATAAGTTTAGAGCTGGTTGATTTACCCGTGATAGCATTTGAGTTTGACACCCTTGTGATAGACCAAACTTACTCTTACGAAAAATGACTGGCTTGCAAGATCCAATACTAGTTCTCAATATACAGACGCATAGCCTGCACCCACATAGCGATATCAGTTTAGTGCGACATCAGAATCAGGCAGATTTTGTCTGGAAATACTTTCACCGCCACAATTAAGCGGAATTTTGCACCAATAAAATGTTGTATAACAAATATTTTTCGACCCACTAACTAAACGTACAAGCAAAAAAATACGGACACATATAATACATTTAAATACAGTGGCGGCTCGTCCATAAGAGCTGCAGATCTCCTGAAATTATTTTAAAAGATTGCATTTTCCTTTTTATTCCAATTGGCTTACTTTACCACTTTGAGAATTCAGTAATCAACGAAAATGGCCAAAAAGTAATAAAAAATGTAAGAGGGAGACGGAAAATCAACCAAGATTTAAGAGAGAGACAGACCAGAGCTGCACAGAGTTTTGCCCCTTCTCAGGATATGAAATTAACGCAATGAGCAATGCGAAGCGGTAGAAAAGCAACCCTTTCTTCGCTTGAAATTGCATAACGATTGGCGCGACTTCCTCATTTGGCTTTTTTTCGCTTTTTCTCAGTAGTTCAGCCGATAAGTCGTTTTTTTAAATCCAGTTCTGGAGGAGTTGTAATTTTTTGCTTCTTTATGTTCTTTCGGGTGCTGATAATGAATCTGAGGTTTGCCACCAATAACTTTTGTTGGAATTTTAGTTATAGCCAAAAAACATGAAATTTTTTTTCCCACAGTTTTTTTGCTTATAACCCAAAAACTATCTATTTTTAGCATAGCATCATTACGTACCAAAACAATCAGCACAAAATTTCCTACAGCTTACGTCTATACAACTTTTGCAGCACTGCTTGTTTCTGAGCTGACGAGCCGCCACTGCTTATATATTATATGTCATAAATTAGTCGAGTTTACTGTAAAAGGATTAAAATATATTGTGTATAAAGCAAAAAAAACAAGTGACGACTCTTGAAGCTTTCCTGGCTTTGACTCCTGACTAGCGTTCCGCGGCCCACTAATACGCTACCCGAGGCCCATAGGTTGGGAACCTCTGCTTTAGACCATTAGTCTTGTTTTCGTTCCTTCAGATTGAGCCATATAAGCGGCTTCCCGATTAGCCGATGGCCCAAATAAGCGGAATCGGTAGTATTAAATGAAATCTTTTCAAGTATCAGTCCTTCTGAAATGTCGTATGAAAGTCCCCTAAATTTAGGGTTGCCACACGTCCCTTATATACGGGATACGGGACTCTCACTGTATTTCTCAACTCAATCCCGTATTACTCTTTGTCCCGTTTTCTCCCTAAACTCTGCGTCATTGTAGTTTTAAAATAACTTGCGCCCAATTTCATAATTATGTGAGAGAAGAAAATTATAAAAGTAAAAACAACTTTAAAATATGACTGGGCTAAAAAGGATTAACCTCGAATCTTTTTTATTATTCTGCGTGTTCATTTCATTAGATTGCTTAAACTTTATTGCCTTTTTTATCGGAATAAAATAAGCCATTGCATTCACACTTTTTTATGTTTTATTTACTTAGCACTTAGACGTCCCGTATCATTGCTTGGCAATTATGGTAACCCTACCTATATTAAACCTCGCTGTTATATGAAGATGTCAAAATCATAAGCAGCAAAACACACGAAATTTTGATGTAAAGCTGGAACTACATTAAAAGTCCGCTACCGATGTATGACTTTTATGCAGGGGCGGCTCGTGAGCTCAGAAAAGAGGAGAGCTGCAAGATAATATTTATCAAGAGAATACATTTTTAAAAAGACTTTAACTTTCAGTAGGACAAATTTTTTAATTCCAAAACCAGATATGAAATTCCCTGCTTTTCAAATAAATTAAATAACCATCATACATGACATTTACTACTAGTTTTACTAACAGAAAGTTAAGCGAATGTTGATATAACGTATCTGATGACGAGAAAAAAAAACAGCTCAATATACACACTTCCCTCCTCGTCCACTTCACTCGATAACACTCTTCCAAAAATGAATATCTTCTGCAAAAGAAATCTAGCCTTCTATCAAGAGAAAGCAAATAATCAATCAACCAGATGTGTTTCTGTCGACGCAACACAAACCGAAACCAAAACCCATAAACAGCCAATGAGATTGCCACTTTGTGTGGGAATGAGGGAAAAAATAAAAATAAATTAAAAAGAGCATCTTTTCTCGTTCAGTTGGCTCCGTGCCAACCAGAGCTGCTCGCCCGACAGCCCATAGCCCGTCTAAGTTAAAGGGAGGAAGGGATGCTTTTTCTCTCCGGATTCTTCTTTTTTGGGGTGTGGGTAGAGTACTTTGCAGCTCCGACCTACTTCTCTCTTACTTGTTGATTTATTTTCTGTCTTCTTTCCATTTTTTATTACTTTGTTGCATTTTCGTAAGTCATGGAACTCTGAGAGTGAAAAAGTAAGCGAATAAGATTAAAAACGAAAATATAAGTTTAAAAAATAATTTCAGGGGGTGCTGCAGCTCTGCAGCCCCAATGGACGAGCCGCCACTGCTTTCGTGACAACATATAACAATCGCATATTACGCACAACAATCTGGGAGCAGATGTAGCTAACCTATACAAGATATATATTGGCGTCAATAAAATGTTTTGGCAAATTTGACATACGGCATTTTGATATAATACTAGTTACAAAATGCATTTTATCTTACTTTTTGATCGCCATCCATTAAGAGAAAGAATTTAACTTTATAATATATTTTATACAGGTGTATATTTTACCATACACCATACTAAACTATAAGAGAAAATTCAACAGGTCCAGCCTATAGTGGGTTTATGTTCCTGTTTCATCCGGTACAGGAAGTTTTCTGCGTAACCTATCATAAAGCTCTTTGGAATGTATTGCACAGTAATTCCCGAATCACTCCATTCTTTATTCAGATCTATTGTTTTGCGGCTGTGTAAGATTGTAGACAATAAGTGGTCGCTACAAGAATGAAAGTAATCTTTCGTTACAGCTACTGGAACTTTACTACAGTGTCCACGTGAACACAGTGTGATTAACACTCGCCAGGAACGTGGAAATCGGATGGAAATCTGAATTGGAAGTAATGATATCAAAGGAAGAAAGGATCGCAGAAGTGTGAAATTCCTTTAAAATGTGTCCTCTGTTACTAAGTGGTTTGATGGTCGCAAAAATCACATTGTTTTACAATCACTTTTGGCTAAGAACTTTCAGGGACATAAAAAAAAACTCCCATTAAGAGTAGCTCGTGTTATAAAAAATTCAGAAAAATCATTATTTTAAGAGAAATAATATGTCTTTTTTTACATACTCGTATACAAAGTACAGAAAAAGAAAGTATTATAACAGTAAAAAAAATCGACAAGGTCTTATTCATTCTTCACGTCTGAATTTTTTTTTTTTTTTCGAGTTTTATCTATAGGTCTATCTGTGAACATAACTCGCTGGCCCGCCGAGAGGGGAGAAATTCCCAACGCCCGGGCAAATGGGGAGAGCATGGAATAAGGAAAAATATAGTTTTCTTATTTTTAAGGGTATTTATTTTTATCCGTAGCTATATATAAGGTTGACATAATTTCCAAGCATTGGGGCGTTTAAGTGCTAAATAAATAAAACATGAAACCAGCGGGAGTGTTCTCCCCTAAACTTTCTCGTATACTTCACCCAAAAGGTGCCGTTTCCCCTTCCCCCGCGTGGCTAAAAAAATTCGAACCTACTGTTATCTAGAATCCAATGACTATCAGACGGTTTTTCATTATAGTGATTGAAAAATATCTAGGTAAAGAATTCAAAGAGATGCGTACCGATTAAAACGCATCTATCGCACACTGCTAGGTTTCACTCTTGCCGTCTCAAGGACAAACTGACGTAATTCGCTCCTTTCGCGAGCTCAGAAGATTGTTTCCGTACGCATGCGCGTGGAGATAAAAGGATTGGTTTCAATGGTAAATCATACAGGCCGACAGACAGTCAACCCTTTGATTTTTTCAACCCCCCCAAAATTTTATACGGACCTACATTCATGACGATAAAACTGTGTAAAAAATTTTATCCATCTGGCTTTTCAAGTTTTTGAGTTATAGCGTTTGCATGACCTCGAACATAGAGACAGACAGACTTTCCGTTGACGGATTTTGTCCAAAATTTGATAGAAACCTACAAATTATGTTTAAAGACCACATACCAAATTTCATCCCTTAGCTCTAATAGTTTTCGAGTTATCGTGTTCACAGACAGACATGCTTCTAAAATTGTGTTTTTCGGACTCAGGGAGGTCTAAAACGCGGAGATTCGTCAAAATCTCGAGTTCGAATTTTTTGACGCTTACAATACTTTCTCTTTGTATACTTCGTATACGAGAAAGTAAAAAGTGGGTAGGTAATGGTTTATTTTACTGTGATAAAAATCAGTAAAGTCTAAGCAATCTAATAAAATAAATGAACACGTAGAGTAATAAAAATAATGCGAGGCTAATCCTTTTTAGCCCAGTTATATTTTAAGTTGATTTTACTTTTTTAATTATATCATTTTCTTCTTTCACATAATTATAAAATTGACCGCAAGTCATTTAATGACAAATCAGAATTTCTTCATTTGTCTCCACTGACAACTGTTTCTTTCGTCCGACCATTGAGTTGACATTAGGGAAAATATTCTCTCCACATTCGCATTGTGGACTGGCAAATACCTATTCGTATAACTTTATTACATCTTTCAATATAAGGGGCAAAAACGGGACAAATAGTGATACAGGACTGAGTAGTGAAATAAGGTGACTGTCCCATATATTCGGGCAACCCTATCCATAGCAAATGGGGCCTAGCGAGTTGAACTCAGCTTTTACATTTATTTTCTCTTAATATGAAACTAGCGCATTCTCATTATATTAATCGAAATTACAGTAGGTGGCTAGAAGTCAGATCTTTACAACAATAAGTGACGTCACCGGCAACCGGAAGAAAGATTTCCGTCCTCTGATTAGTGACCATAATCGTAATTCGCAAAAGGGGCCCAAATGCCAGCACTTTGCCTCCGGCCGGCTCGGCTGTCGACAGCCGTGATGACTCAGAAACAGAAAGAGCTGGGCAAATAAAATTCGGTCATTGCTAATGTCACCATACGTCCCGTTTTGAACTAGTCCCATTTTTTGGTAACCTGTCCCGTTTTCAGAAAGAGAGCAACCCACGATAACAATTTCAAACAAGAAGAGGCCAAAAATTTTATAAAAAAATTCCTACGGTAATGTCTAGTAGCCCGACGATGACAAAGCAAGCGCTATACTTGTCACTCATATGTAAGTTGATGATCAGATATTTGCTATCTCGCACTTAGTTCTAACTACATTACACCGCATGAAGTGACAGAAAGAAACACTGGGAAAATTTAAACCGAAAGTCGTTGGGTTGAACTGTTCAAACACTTTTATGCCAATAATTTAAATCATACGAACTTTCGTACAATTATCTATGTATTGTGTGGCAATGTTAATGTGTGTGTGTGAGATGTCCAGACGAATCTATCGCACTTACAGCCATGAAATTTGGTACACAGGTAGTCGTAGTGGCGACTGAATGCACCTCGAAGCCGGAATTTTAAAATTTAATCTAGAAATTTTTTTTATTTAATATTTTGTGTTGTTTTGGGTGATTTTTCGCACTCATTTCTCAATAGAATGGCCTCGAATAGTTGTACGGGAAAAAAAAATAGTTACACCATCGTAAAGAACAAACTTCCGTTCTCATGAAGTTTGTTTCGTACATCTAACGTAATTTACTGAATTTTGAGCATTTTTTTTTAAAGTAGTCACTTTTATGGTCATTTTTAATAAGGATTTCTTCAAATTCTCGCATCTGTCGTTCTAAAATTTCTATAATTTTCATTTTTTTCCAGCTTATAACTGGATTCTTCGGATTTAAAACAAGAACGATTAAAATATCTTTTTTCGTTTTTTTTTTAAATTAATTTTTCCCTGATAAGTTCAAACAGTTTTTTTGCTAGCGAGATTTAACAACGAGAGTTTCTCCGGACGATCCCCCAGAATGCATTGTTGCAATTTCATTGGCTTGTTGGCTTTCACCTTCCTCGCGGCAGGTGACGTCATATGCTTTCATTACAACCGATTCCTTCCGGCAGGTGACGTCATCACATTCGTGTCATCTCAATAATATATACAATTCTGTTTTGAATTGCCATTATCGCAATTAAAATAAGCGGGAAAATTAATAACGTGTATCTTCTGTTTTGATTTTGTTTTCAAAACTTATTCGTGTCGTTGTGGACATTTCCCCCCTCCCTATTTTGTTGAAGTCCTGCTTCCACGGGCAACGCCGTGTGCGTACTGCTAGTTGAATATATTCTATGTCTGCCCGGCACTAATGCACCCGTGGAAAGGGTTTTTTTCTTTTGAATAAGTTGTGGAAGAGCTAGAAAACACAGTTGCAAGTCGCAACGTTAATTTAAAAAATTAATTTTAAGAAATCTTGCCACAAGCACACACATTTCATTCTTTTTTTTTAAATTTATACCAAATACGAGGCGTGTCCGGAAAGTAAGTACCGTTTTGGAAAAACTCGCATAAAAAAAGTTTTCTCGAAACAAAATTTATTTTTACATGAAAGAGAATTTCGGAAGCTATTTTTCTACATAGTTACTACCATTGTTCAGACATTTGTCATAGCGGGAAACCAAATTGTCTATACCCTCTTCAAAGAAAGATGCCGCCAGTGAAGACAGCCATTGCTGAACACCGTTTTCTGCGTCGTCATCGTTTACGATAATTTAAGCTATTTGTGACATTCTCATGCAAAACAGTTTTTGAAATTTGTGGAAACTCGTCACAAAGCATTCTTATTGTGAACCGTCTGTTTTTACGAATTTTCTCATTCACTTTTGCAACCAAACCATCAATGACAACAGAAGGTCGCCCACTCCGCGCATCGTCATGAACAACGTCGAACATTGAATTGTCGAACCCACTTTCTAACCATTCCGTCAGTCATTACATTTTCACCATAAATCTCTACAAGTTGGCGATGAAATTCAGCTAGCTTAACATTATTTGCGTTCAAAAACCGTACTACAGAACGCACTTCACAGTCGGCGGGATCGACAATCGTCTTAAAAATTTTGAACACTCACTAACACATGTAAACACAACACAATGTGGCTGTAATGGTGTCAGTGAACAGACAATCAACCAGAGACACGTGTGCATATGCTCGGAACTCCGACACTAGCGCTGCGGGGGCGGTAGAACGAAATGGTACTTACTTTCCGGGCACGCCTCGTATACTGAAGCAAAAATGTGTTCCTCAGAAAAATGCAATATCATACGAATTATTTATTTTCACGTGTTTATTCCTGATCCTTTCATTAATAATTAAAAACAAGAAATAAGTGTTTTCTTGAATTCATACAATATGTGTTACCTAAAAAATTAAAAATGCCCCGTTTTGAGGGGGGAAATAAATGGCCACTTTAATCATTGCACCAAATTTGTAGATCCATATCAAATTTTGAATGAAATCCGTCAGAGGGAAATCTGTACACCTGTGGTCAGAAAAACACGAATCACGAAACTTCCTTTCGCTTTCTTTTTTTTTCTTATTTTGAGGGCAAGTTTTGGACTTGCACGACTTTTACTTTTTACACGAACCTGGGGAAATAAAATCCTGTAACATTTTGAACCCCTTACGTTTTCTTGCGTCCGCCATTACCGACTTTGAGTTCGTGTACCCCCTGGGGTACGCGTACCACAGGTTGGGAACCTCTGCTCTAACTTGAAAAAATCTTAGCAGGATGATGCAAATTTTGAAAAATTTCAAAACTAATTTATCGTGTGGGAAAATATTTAATAGTACGATGGAATTATGTAAAACATATTTATGTCAAAAATTAAACAGGGTTTTTTTTTTTATTTTCCAGATTCATTTGAGAAAACTTAGAAACAACAAAGAAAGGGAGTGCCAAAAATGTCTCAGTTTCCCAAACATAACTGTATTTTGATGGCGCTATATACTACCCCGAGTTCGAATTTGCCTGTAAATTATATATATATTTTAGAATCTTTAAAGCTCGATTCAGTAAAAACTTGTCTTTTATCAACAATTTGTAAAAAATAAATAAATAAAAAATGCTTCATTGCCGACGATTTTTATGTTTTTCGAAAGAAATTCTTTTCTGAAAGCAGATCCTGTAAATACGAATATTTTGTTTTATTTCTAGTTTAATATATTACAATATTATGCTGATTGCAAATAAATTGCAAGAATGTAATAGATTCTCTATATGGATATAAAAACTGTTAAATATCTCCAAACTCATAGTGAATTCAAAAACACCTTTCAATGGCCTTTTTTAATATCAGATTGCGCAAGTATCCGTTTAAAAATGATAAAATATCTTACTTCTTTCAGAACATGTGCACTGATGACTACTTTCACGAAAAAAATTATACAACTGATTAGATAAGATATCAGATAGCACAACGGGATTCTTGATTCCTAAGGAATACTTCCCTCAAAAAAATATTTTCTTTTAAATAAAATAGCATAGATAGTACTTTGTTAAGAGATTTCAGTAATCGATAAAATATCAATTTTTATCCTTCTTTATATCTTTCTAAGAACCTTTATTTCACGACTCAATCACAATTTCTATGTGAATGTTATTTTTCACTCGAAGTTTCCTTCCAAAAGTCTTTTCCGCTTTAGATTAAATTCCGTTAAAGAAAATTTCTGTAAATAAACTTTCCTTTTAAGGAAATCAAGCAATGGCAAGTGTAAAAACACATTATCAGCCTGGAATTTGGATTAAAAAGCAGTACTAAGTACTGTTTTCGGAAATAAAACATCAAACATACAATAGTATTTAAAATTTAATAACTTACTATTTTCGGAAATAAAACATCAAACATACTATAGTATTTAAAATTTAATATCTTACTATCTTCGGAAATAAACATAAAACATACAATACTATTTAAAATTTAATAACTTATTTTGAATTTTTATAAAATTTAATAGCAATTTTTTTATCTGCATTTATATGTATTTCCAGAAGTTTATGAGATTTTTAACCTTCCTTCCATTCATGTCCACGTGATATACGTCAAATGTGTCGCACTAACTTAATTTTGGAATCCATTACTCATCCTGTAGAGAGAAAAAGACCGTGACGTCATATCACGACAATAGAAAAAATGAGCTTAGATGTTGGATGACATGTGCAGTTACGTTAATCATGTTCCTGTAAATTAAGTGAACTGAATTCATTGCAATCTCGATACTAGTAAATGAGGGAAAGGCACGATTTATTTTAAATGAACAAAAACGTAATAACCACATAATACTGAAGAAAATTAGTAACAAATTATTGAAAGTTCAACTCCTTTATACAAGAACGATTAATCGATTAGAAATTATTTTGTTTTGGGCAAATCCTGTCTTAAATTCTCTTTAAAATATAGTTTGCATGAAAAAGAGTTTTGTCATAATAAACTGGAAATATTAATCCACTTTCTTTTGGTTTTCAACTAGCCATCATTTTCCTGACTATCGCTTTCAATATTTCATTATTTGGTATTTTTCTCTTCAAATAATGCTTTTTTGTCAATACAATAGAGTCTTACTTATTTCCCTGACAAAAAAAGCCCCTTGTAACAGATCCCCTTTGCGTTTCCGACGCAATGCTCCACTGTATAAATGACTTGTTTCTGTATGCATGATCTACCCTTAAAGTTTGTAAACGAACTTTCGGGACACCCCGTTTTTTGCATACACTCATAGAAAAAGCGGATGCTTCGGAATCTATGAAAATAATTTCTTTCCTGGAAACTTTAAAATAATTTTTGCACATGAGCCCTTAAAATTTCCCTTTTCAAAATATCTTTCTGAAACTGAAAACTCATACCACGACAGTGACGAATCCAGGATTTGGGCCGGGGGGCGGGGGGCGTAGGTATAAAAAGTTTTGTATCGTCGTGACGAATGTCAAATCTTAGGGCTTATGTAAGCCGAAGCACTTTAACTTTACAGACTTTACTCATCTGACAATAAGAATTATAAAGAACACTGCAATATTTTAGATAACTTAGTAAAAAACACAATGAAATAACTATCCAAAACATGTTTTTGACAGCGTCAACGCTGCAAATACGAGTGGAATGAGTACAAAAGTGGGAAAACTTTCGAGCCTGTCAAAAACCAGGAAGAAATGTTGTCACTTTTTTTAATGGGAGATCGGGAAATAAACAGCTGTAGTGATTTTAAATAAAATAAAGAATTTTGGTCTATCTAGGGGGGCGAATCCAGCCCCCCCTTTGGATTCGCCACTGTACCACGATTATATTTATTGTCAGTCAGTAATTTTTACACCGTCCAGAAGTTCCGCTTAGCGGTCTTGGAGTAAACAAAGATTAAAAACTGCTACGTTAATGAGAGAAGAAAAACAATTCGACTCGATCCAAGAATTTCTTTAAATATCCTGACCAAACGATAATGCGCAAAGTGGCACGTGCAGACGAGAAAAGATTTCTGACGTCCTTTACGGATAATCGCGACGCATAAGCTTGCCGCATTCCGGTTCAAGAATTCTTTTATTTACAATCACTTTTGGCAATTCTTGTTGGTAGCTTTATATCCTTTTCATTCCTTTAAATCAGCTTTCATTGTATGACGTAAGTTACCTTAAATAATACGCATAGAGAAGAACTAATGTCGAGAATCAGACGAAATTGTTCGACTTCATTCAATATTGTACGTATCACTAAATGAAATTCGATTTCAATTCGTTTTTTAATTAGAAATTCTGAAATTAAGAATATATTTTATTAACCGAATATTTTTTTATTAAGAATATTTTTTATTAACCGAATATTTTTTATTAAGAATATTTTTTATTAACCGAATATTTTTTATTAAGAATATTTTTTATTAAGAATATTTTTATTAACCGAATATTTTTTATTAAGAATATTTTTTATTAAGAATATTTTTTATTAACCGAATATTTTTTATTAAGAATATTTTTTAACACCGTTAATCGCTTATCAGTTTTGTCCGAGTTCCACTCGTGCATCGAATTATGTTATTTTTAAACTTATAAGCTAGAAATGACCGGTAACCCATTAACATCTCCAGTGTTCCATGGACATGTAGTTAAATCAATAAAGACAACGCATCCCCAAATCTAATTAGATAGTACAAAAAACTACTCTGTTAAGGGCTTAATACTGGAAATGCTTTGAAAAAAAGTTGGAGAGTTTTCTTTCGTTTAAAATAAAGATTCAGCTGTTAATTAGTTTTCTTTCGGAACTTTTTAATTCGCTTTATTAATCACTGTTAGGTTTGTTCCAGTAAAATATCCAGAATTCAGGCTATATTAGGATTGTAACCATCACTCTTACGTTACATTTAAATACATTTAAAAATATATTTCTGCCTAAAATTTATGCTACCTTTCATTAACATAGCGAGAAGGACAAAATACTTTTCAAACACGCAGATGAAAATTTTAAAAAACCGCTGAAATCAGCTTAAAGGAACCTGAATGTTTAACATTCGTAATTCGAAAAGTAATAGTCTTCAATTTATCCGGTCACCCGCCAACACCTTTCTAAACGATTAATGGAACCTCCGGAGCTTCGCCTACCCGTCTATAACTCAGGGTCATTCTCATTTAATTAATGGGTAAGAATGAAGAAAAGTAAAATGCTCTTCTTTATGCATGGCCCGTGGTCAGAATACAACACTTACACAAGAATTAATAGCACACGTGTTTCTCTTTAAATGGATTTATCTACGTCATGTTTGTCCATGACAGCCAGTTGGAATCGAAGGGCTATGCCTGGTGTACTACTTCTGTTCTTTGCTAATGGTTGGATCATTGAAATTTGATTAACAAGTATTCTAGAAGATTCTAAAGTATTTGTGTTTATAAAATAGTACCATCTTGTTTATAAAAGAAGTTTGTCAGTTCATAGAATTGCTTCAAAGCATTAAAAAAAACTGACTTAAATACTTATTCTAATGTTTCATTTACGTTATTATTAATGAGTCAAAAACGGTAAATAAGTTAATTGGTGCATGTACGGAGAATGTTTGCAACGGATATTTCGAGAAATTTGTCGAAGCTCGTCAAATAATTGATGTAGTTGCTTTAATTTGAAAGAAATGGTTGACGTTATTTTGTTTATTAATGCAGTGATATACATATCAGGCATTTTTAGTCTATTTCAATAAAAGTGTTATAAAGATTCTCAATCGGTAGATATTGTAATTATTTATGGGTGAAAAAATGTCTAATTGTTAAAAAAAATGAAACTTCAGTTAGTTATGTTTGTCATGTGACTGTGATGATATGTCCATTTACTCCATAGACAGATTGGTTTGAAAACAGACTTTGTTCGGAACTTCCGAATTCTAACCTAACATCAGATTACTTACTGTTTCAACGCTAAAGTTTTTAGCTCAAAAAATAAGAAGAATCTTGTTTTTTAACAAGAGTAAAATATATGCCATTATCTTTAAAATGTTGTATACTATTTTTGTGAATGGAGAGAAATATTACGATTTTTGTTTTGACCTCCAGATTTTATCTCAATGATACACTAAATATAGCACGGTTTTTTTAATTTATTATTTTTTATATTTTTCTGGCTTTTAATTTTTTTTTATATTTTTCATAATTCATTATTCTAACTATTATTAAACCTTTTAATCAATTTTTTCTCAAATTCACTTCCAAATGGCCCCTCTCGTATGGAATCAAAATTTAATTATAATTTATAAATTAACTAATAATTAAGTTCTGAAGATATTAAAATATTCTTTTGCGACTTGGAACACAGAACTATACAAATTTTCATAGAATTCTGAGACATTAAGAAGTGAATAAAAATCGGCTGCAAAATTTCATCTTAATAAGAAAAAAAAGAAAAGAATGTGAAATTGAGACCTCTTACCTTCTAGTTTTTATTATTATAAACATTTTTAAGCACCCAAAAATAAATGGCAACGACCCACTACTGCCGTATAGGTTTCTGCAAACTATTCAAGAGGTACACCAGTTACTTTTCCCCTAACATAATTTATCTAAAGTGTGTCGAAAAACCACTTACTTAACAATCAAATCAAACTATCAAGCAAACTTCAAAATTTTAAAAGTCTTTTTATTTGTTCCCTTTTCTCTGTCTCTTTTTGTAGCAGGAAAAAATACAAAAAAATGATTAATAAGCAGAACATTCCACTGAACTATTAGCAAAGCACTCGGCTAAATTTCAAAGAGCCGCTTTTCAGAAATGATGGAAATCCCTAAGGTTACAGGAAAAAAAAAACCTAAAATCATTGCCTCCCGATTTCCCAATATTCCTGCCTCTCTTCCGTTTTGAGAAAGATTAACTGCATTTCGACAACTTGTCATTAAGAAATAGGATGCTTGACTTGGCACTTTTTTTCTGGTTTATTTGTTTGACTCCACCTTCACACTCCAAGGTAGGTTTAAGTAAGTGTAGCAGCATGTGTCGACGTGACATAGAAGTCGAAAGTGCGTTCTGCCACGTGATCAGTCCATTTTACGTTCTCGCATATGGAACTATATACAGAGAGACAGTGGCGAATCCAGGGGGGGGGGGCTAGCGGCCCCCCCCCCCCCCCCCCAGAGCCAACCCAGAAGTCTTGATTTAATTTAGCACCATTACAACTGTTTTTTCTTAATTTCTCTCTTTAAAAAAAATAATAAAAACGTTTCAACATTACTTTCTGTCTTGAAAGGCTCGAAAATTTTACTACTTTTGTAATCATTCCACTTGTACTTGTAGCATCGACGCGGTCGAAGACATTTTTTGGCTAGTTATTTCATTGTAATTTTTATTAAATTATCGAAAGTATTGTATTGTTCTTTATGGTTCTTATTGTCAGGTGAGTAAAGTCTGTAAAGTTAAAGAGTTTTGGTTTACTTTAGCCTTGAAGTTTGACATTCATCACGACGATACAAAGTTTTTATGACCTCAGCCACCCCCTCTCCCCAGACCGGAATCCTAGATTCGTCACTGCAGAGAGAGAAAATTAGAATCGTCAAAAAATTCAGACTTGAGATTTTGGTGAATTTCACATTTTAGAACAAGGATGTCAAACCCAAATGGTAACACACGCCAACTAAACAAGGTTTAAATTTATGTGAGCCACAATAATTTTAATAGAAATGGACATAGTACAGTCAAACCTCGATATAACATATCCGGGATATAACGATCTTTCGGTTATAAAGAACTTCTCAAATGGTCCCAACCGAACTTCCTTGCCACTAATGAATTTTGAAATGCTTGTAACGATCTTGAAAAACAAGGAATTCAGATATAGTGAACCAAAATTTCCACTTTTCAAGCTTAATTTTTGCTCTTTAACGAAAAATCACTACTTATTTTCATATTTTAGAGAAGTAAATGAAGTAATGTAGGTACAATTAAGTACAAGTTAATTTTACTCTTTAATTTTTTAAGAACAAATATTGATTTTATTTTATTATAGCTTATTACTAATTGCAAATTAGTGTGATTAATTTGTTCAACGCAGACATGCATTCAAATATTATAGCAAATTTTGTATAGCCAATGATTGAAAATTCGGATATAGTGAACCCTCGGTTACAGCGAACTTCTGCCTCGTTCCGTTGAAGGTTCATTATAACGGGGTTTGACTGTATAAAGAAAGAACAGGGACAACGGTAAAGTTAATGTTTTCTTCCTGACACTTGACATCACTTCTCAGCTATCACCTTTCAAACTTCGAAGGATATCTTGTCCACAGTGATTAATTCCATCCGTCTATCTTATTCCGTTTGTGAGTAATCGTGTTCAAAATCGTACAGACATAATTCCAAAAAGTTTTTTTTCGGACTCAAGGAAGTCTACAACATCAAGATGCTTTTAAAATATCGAGTTCTAATTTTTGAAGAATTACAATACTTCCTCTTCGTATACTAACTGGAAAGTAATAATAACAGTGCCAAATCGTCTGTAAAAAAAAGCAGTTTGGGTTACTTTTAGAGTATCTTTATGAATGTCATTCGAGGCGGTTTGGTTGCATAACCAGCGGGAGTTTTCTCCCCTAAACTTTCTCGTATACTTCCAACAAAAGGTGCCGTTTCTCCTTCCCCCGCGTGGCTAAAAAAATTCGAACCTACTGTTATCCAGAATCCAATGACTATCAGAAGGTTTTTCATTATAGTGATTGAAAAATATCTAGGTAAAGAATCAAATTCAAAGCGATGCCTGCCGATTAAAACGCATATCTGTCGCACACTGCTAGTTTCACTCTTGCCGTCTCAAGGACAAACTGACGTCGCCCTTTCGCCTGCACAGAAGACTGCTTCAAGTACGCATGCGCTTGGAGATAACTGATTGCTTTCAATAGTAAATTATACGGACCGACAGACAGTCAACCCTTTGACGGATTTGGCCCAAAATTTGATACGGACCTACATTCATGACGATAAAACTGTGTATAAAATTTTATCCATCTGGGTTTTCAAGTTTTTGAGTTATAGCGTTCGCATGACCTCGAACATACAGACAGACAGACTTCCCACTGACGGATTTTGTCCAACATTTGATAGAAACCTACAAATTATGTTTAAAGACCACATACCAAATTTCATCCCCGTATCTCTAATAGTTTTCGAGTTATCGTGTTCACAGACAGACATGATTCCAAAATTGTGTTTTTCGGACTCAGGGAGATCTAAAACGTGGAGATTCGTCAAAATCTCGAGTTCGAATTTTTTGACGATTACAATACTTTCTCTTTGTATACTTCGTATACGAGAAAGTAAAAAGTGGACGGAATAATTTTTGACTGCACGTTGTGTGTGACATCTTTGCGGAAGTATTCGAGGGGGATTTTTGACGAAATTCCTGACCGGATTGATCGGGATTTGGAGGGAGTTTTAACACTCACCCGGCGGCTTTTATCTGTCGGTTGAGTAACCACCAGTTACAGTGAGAGGATGATTCAACATTCATATGGAGGAGGAGGTGATAAAATGTGGCGAAAGTGACGATTTTCTCTTTCGAAATCGGTGGATCAAAGAATGCCATTGTCCGTTTCGAGTTTTTTCTTCTTTCTTATCTGGTAACTAGAGAAACTGTCTAAAGATAAAATGAAACTTTTATTAATTTTGGAACGTAACAAGTGCGTTGTCAGGGTCGAGTTTGCGATATCCTTCCTGAAAGCGTGGAATAGGCCAACACGTGCCGCATTTGAGTTTTATTGTCCTTAATTAGGCGAAAATTGGCTGTTTGTAATATCTAGGGAAGAGGATCAAGGATTAATATATTTAGCATGATGAGCTTCGTGATAGACTTTTATTTTTATTTTCCCGTATACGAAGCATAGAGAGAGAAAGTATGGAAATCGTTAATAAATTCGACCTCGAAATTATGATTAATCTCGACGTTTCAGAAATCCCAGAATCCTTAAAACCATTTTCGTAATTTTGTTTGTCCGCTTGTTTCTTTGTGAATGCGACAATTCAAAAACTCAATAACTGATTCTTGGTATGAGGTCGTGACACCAAAATTGTGAATTTATATCAAATTATGGATCCAAGAGGTCAGAGGGAAGAAATCCAAAATGTATACAAGATTCTCTTTCGCTATTCTACGAAACTAACCACAAAACGAGTGTGAAAATCTAGGGGATAATATTCCCGCTGGTTCTGAATGTGATTTAATAAAACGAGTGACACATGTAAAATTCTATATGGATTAAACGGTAACTGAACAAGCTATGCAAGTCAATGACTGACGACTTTTTCGATTCTCGGTACTTGCGGTGAATCCAGACTTTTTCCAACAGAGAAGTGGTTACAAGTATTCATGGCACCATTAACAAGGTACAATAAGTACTTGTAGCTAATGGCTGTCGACTTTTTGGATTCTCGGTACGTGCTGTGAATCCAGGCTTTTTCCAAGAGAGAAGCGGTTACAAGTATTTGTGGCACAATTACAAG